>JBBMOE010000060.1:989529-1197029 GCA_037975065.1 Chaetodon trifasciatus | reverse complement strand
AGATGACTCAATGGTGGTGAGGTGTATAAAGGATGGATGAGAGGAGGCATGCAGAGCACTGGTGGACGATTTTGTGGAATGGTCTGGTAGAAATCACCTGCTGCATAATGTGGTCAAGGCCAAGGAGATGGTGATTGATTTCAGAAGGAACAGAAAAACCACACAACTACTGTGTTTTCTGGGAAAGAGTGCCACAGTGGTGGAGGATTACAAATACCTCAGAGTGCACCTCCACAACAGACTGAACTGGAAAACTAACATCAATGCTGTTTACAAGAAGGGAATGAGCAGACTCCTGAGGAGGCTCAGATCATTCAACGTGTGCAGCAAGATGTTGGAGATCTTCTACCAGTCTGTTGTTGCTAGTGCACTCTTCTTTGTTGCAGTGTGCTGGGGGAGCAACATCGGAGTCGGTGACACCAACAGACTGTACAAACTGATCAGGACGGCCGGCTCCATTATTGGCTGCAAATTAGACAGCTTTGAGGAAGTGGTGGAGAGAAGGAAACTGGACAGACTATTATTCATCATGGATAACCCTGAACATCCTCTTGACAGTCCTCCAATAGACTGCTCCAGCTCCATGTCACAAGGACCACTTCAGGAAATCACTCCTGCCATGAGCCATCACACTATACAATAGTAATTTAAACAGTTAATCTCCACCAACCTCACAAACTCCAATATGTCAATGTTACATATTATTTGCACTGCTGCAATATTGCACAATACTGTTTATTGTTTACATTTATTTATCATCTGCAACTTGCACATATTTTTTTTCTGGTATATAGTTTATAGCTCTGGCTCTCTCTCTCTCTTAAGAACTGCTGTTAATTGATAGGCTTGGCCTGTATTTAGAAGCTACTGGACTCAAAGCACAGACCAGGAGACAAGAGTAAGAGAAAAAATAAACAAATTTATTAACAGTAAGTTCAACCAAAAGCGCACTCATAAGGAGTGGGAATAATAAACACAAAACGCACTCGTAAGGAGTGGGAACAAAAACACAAAACACACTCAACGAGTGGAGAGAAAAACAAAAGGCGCACTCGACGAGTGGAACAAACAATTTCCCCACGTGGTAGGCTGAGGCTGGGCAAAGGCTGAACATGACTGGTAGGCACTGTGAACAGACAAAGCACAGGTGAGGCAAGGGAAAAACCCACTGGCAAAAAGCAGAGACCGCAACTCACTGGGCTCGGTTCTGGATAACTCATGGAAGAGATATCCAATGACCACTCTGAGGCTACGTTTACATGTAGCAGGGTATTTTGGAAAACAGATATTTTGGCCCCTCTGTTTTCAAAAATAACATTGTGCACACAACATCGTTTTCAAAAATGTCGTTTACATGAACCCGCATAAATATGCCGTTGAGCGCCATCATAACTATGCCAAATCAATGGGCGCAAGAGTAAACATAGGTCGCTCACATAGTATTTTCAGTCGCATGTTGTGATGTTTCGGAACCTAAAACGCTGTTTAACCCTGTTTATACGCCAGCACATAACCAGCGTTTTCACTTTGGCCGGAGTTTTTAAAAATGATTGTTTTCCGTGAAAAAAACTCTGCGTGTAAACGAGAGGCCAAACTGCATGAAAACATATGCGTTTTCCCCAAGTGTAAACGTAGGCTCAGCCTGTTCCCTAGTACCTGAGCCCTAATCAGGCTCATGCGCTCCAGGTGCGCTACCGAAGCGGTGGAGTCAGCTGGGTGCAGGGAAACATCCAGCTGAGACAGACAGGAGAACAAACACTAAGGGAAAGGGGAAATAGAGAACACTAGGAGCAGACAGATCTAGCGGATCTTCACATTAAAACTTGTGTATATACTTAGTTATATTGTATTTTTATTTGATTATTATTATAATATTATATAATATGTCATATATTATGGCGGCACGGTGGAAGCAGGTAGTGCGCGTGCCTCACAGCAAGAAGGTCACCGGTTCGATCCCTGGGTCGGGCGGGGCCTTTCTGTGTGAAGTTTGCATGTTCTTCCCGTGCATGCGTGGGTTCTCTCCGGGCACTCCGGCTTCCTCCCACAGACCAAAAAACATGCTCATTAGGTTAATTGGTGACTCTAAATTGTCCCTAGGTGTGAATGTGAGAGTGAATGTGTGTATGTGTGTTGCCCTGCAGTTGGCTGGTGACCGGCTCTGGGTGTACCCCGCCTCTCGCCCGTTGACAGCTGGGATAGGCTCCAGCCCCCCTCCAACCCCGAAAGGGATAATCGGGGGTATAGATGAATGAATGAATGTCATATATTATATAACTATAAATTTAGTTACACTTTGTTATATTTTTAACAATTGCTGTTATTCTTGTTTGTATATTGTTACATTTTTAACAACTGCTATTATTCTACATTTATACACTTTGTTATATTTTAAGAATTGTTGCTATTCTATGTTTATATACTTAGTCATATTTTAAGAATTGCTCTTATTCCATGTTTATTTGCTTAGTTAAATTTTTTGAGAACATTATTTTTTCTCTTAGTTTTATTCTCATCCTTATTTTTCTTTATTGTATGAATTTTATGTTTATGTGTATATTTAACCTGCTGCTGCAACAAAAGAATTTCCTAAATGTGATCAATTAAGTAAAAGTCAAAATTATATGCAGCATATCAGAATGAGGTGGATAACTTTGTCAGTGATGATGCCGATCTCATTTAAATATAGATTAAACTAAGGAGCTAGTCTTTGATTTTAAAAGGAAAAAAAGTGAGGTAGCCCCTATTCTTATCAGAGGTCAGCCAGTGAGGTGGTTCCCTCATATAAATACCTTGGTGTGCATTTAGACAGTAAACTAGACTGGAAGGAGAACAGTAGAGTTACCTTCAAGAAGGTCCAGTCTAGACTATTTTTTCTTAGGAAGCTGAGGTCATTTGATATGGGCAGGCCTCTTTTAAACATATTTTATCATGGAATACTGGAAAGTAAGTTTAGGAGGTCCTTTGCTCCCACAGCAATCAGACTCTATAATAAGAGCTGCTGACTATTTTATGATGTTGTGATGTACTTTTTGATGTTTTGCTGTGATTATTGTGTCCTGTCAGTGTCTATGTGGTACACCTGTTTGTGTGTTGCTGTAGTGTATGTTGTACTGTGGCCTGCCTTGATGTATGTATGTGTCCTGTTGATTGTATGATTGTAATCAATAAATCAATCAATGATGGGTGGCAAGTGGACAGGAAGTGAATCCAGAAACTCTGGCTGGGCGCAACCACCAGCCACCTGCTGGATTTGTGACATACACTCTCGGAATACCTATACATATATGTATATAAGTATATACCATATTCACTGCCTACATATACAACAGAGGCTGGAACATGATTGCCATTGTGACATGTAAACCTAGAATAATACTGGCTACTGCTCATTTGTTATTCAGGATATTTACTTTTTCATAACAAATTAAATCTAGATGGAGGAGTGTGAAGTTTTTTGCCGCTGACACAGGGTCTTTTTTTAATTCACACATTATTTGCTCTTCAGTTCATTCTATTGACTTCAAATTTCTTCAGCCTTGTCTCATCTTGAGACCAACTCACTTCTATGGCCTAGAGATCAGCTGAAACCAGAGCCACTGTGAATGTGCTGAAGGCATCCAGCTAACTGGAAAGGAATAAAGCTTTCTTCAAGACTCTTATTTCAAACTAGATCAAAGTAAGAAAAGTCATAACTGTGACAACTTTTTGTCAAAGCTGCCACCACGCCTCCTGCACAAGTGGAAGTGTTGTGAACTGGTAATCACCCTGCTGCCTGTTGAGAGCCAGCTGACTCAAGTCACAGGCACCATGTGGGATTCAAGAGGCCTGAAAATGACCAAGACCCCCAGGAAGCTCCAGATGAAAAAGCAGACACATCAGCTGGCCAACCTGCTCCTCCCCACAGAGCGACCTCTTCCCCTAGCCATTAAGCAACAGCTGAAACAATACTTCTCCTTTGATACTGGGTTGATGCAAAAGATTAATAGGAATTCTTAATAAGGGTTAGATCAAAAGTTTGCATTTCTGATCCATCGATATAGTTATGATATTTAATTACTTCAGACAATTTCTTGTGGACTCCCATCCATCTCAGCTGCTGAACAATGCTTTAAGCCTTATTTTAATGTTTAGTCTTAAAAATTTCATGTATTTTATGTTTTGACTAATTGATGCATCTGATTAAGATATCATGCTTGATCTGTTCTGATGGTGTTCATTCACAAATTTGGTATGGTTACTGCAATCACAACTTCAGTCAGCCATGCAATCATTTACCCATTAATTGTTCATCATTGTATTCTTTGTATTTATTCATCGTAGCATTTAGCCTATTAATGGTCACATTCATTTGTTCATTTAATTGTGTGCGTGTGACTCGTTATTAGTTGTGTGGTTGTTGCTTGTGGTCAGTAGCTGTGTGTTACAACCATACATATCATTTCCAAAGAAATTGAGCCACTGTGAAAAATGTAAAGCTAAACAGAATCTGGCAAAACATTGAAACCCCATATTAAATTGAAAATACTTTTTTGAACTTTTTTGAAATGTGTTGCTGGCATCAAATTTTAAATGAAGATATAATTCTTCTGTTTAAATATTTGATATGTTGTCTTTGTGCTATTTTCAATTAAGATAAGATAGATTTTATTTATCCCACAATGGGGGAAATTCACATGTTACAGCAGAAACAAGAAGTGCAAGAAGAGTGCAAGAAGTCAGAGGACAAGAAGACAAATAATAAAAAAATAACAAGAAGTCTTGTGCTGAAGGAGCTGCTCAAGGTCCTCACAGTGTGGTGCAGAGGGTGGTAGGAGTTGTCCATGATGGATGTCAGCTTGGCTAACATCCTTTTGTCTGCCACCTCCTCGATGGAGTCCAGTGGGCAGCCCAGGTTTCAATATTTTGCAAATAATCAGATTCTGTTCCTATTTATATTTTACGCAATGTCCCAATTATTTTGGAAATGGGCTTAAAGTTGTGTGCGTAGTGTATAATTAGTGTTTACTGTGTGTATTTAATACAAATAAAGCTTTATTTTCAAACTTTGCTGTGTGAGTTTGTGTGTGTGAAGCATTATGGTCATTGTGCACGAGTCCAAAACTCCATAGTAATCTTCAGATTGAATTTTAATTAATTAATTGGCAATTAATTTAATATTTCCCTATCAAAGACTGATGCCCTGAGGTAAATTCAATGCTTTGAGTTAAATTCTTTTGTTAAATAGATAGACTTTTTCTGATAGCTGGAAGTGTGTGACTTACTTCCTTTTATCACATAAAGGTCCTTGCAATAATAATCTATCCCTCATGGTAAAATATACAATATTATATACAAAAATATACAGTATATCCAGCATATCAGTAGTGTTGTGCAGAGTTGCAGTGTAACAGTTACACACTCATAAAATAATGTTATAGCTTTGTACAACTGAAAATAAATGATTTATGGCCTCATTTTTTTAGAAGAGAGAAGAACTACACAAATTTAGCTCTATCACAGTCGATAAAAAAATATGATGATTGAATAAATATAATTTTCAGCATCTTACTAATATGTTACTTAAATTCTTTTTTCTTTATCTTACAAACACTAAATTAGCTTAACTTAGCCTGAAATATCAGGATAGTCATGTTACCATAGAGAAGGTGACAGACATTTTACATTTGTGCTCCAATTTTGTGTCCTTTTCTACAAAGCTTTCAAGCTGCAAAAAAAGTTAAGGTACAGCCCTGATGGTAAAACAAAAACCACATTATGTACATTTTACAAGCGAGCAATTTGAATGATACTGTAAGAGAGGTGATTACAGCACGTCTATAGGGTAAACAATCTTATCTCACCTGCTGATGTTAGTACATCAGCTACCGCAAATAAATGTTCTGTCTGCCTGCAGTAGTGTTGTCACACTGGGGCATCATCCACTAAAAGAATTTTGTGCTCCACCACTGCAGAATATCCCAGGTCTCCTTCTCCCTGACTGAAGACGGTGCCATGCTTCTGCAAAAGCTCTAATCCTTGGTAATATCAATGGAAGGGGAACTGACTGCCGTCTCCTTTTGAATTAGAGTGTTCTCGTGTTCTGATCCTCTGTCTCCTCAATGAGGACCAAGCTTGTGAGTTGATCGTGTGTAGCTCACATAGCTGTGTGTGGAGCTGTACCCAAATATCTTCAGTGCCCACACTGACAACAGGAATTTCAATACTGCACTAGTGGGCAGAAAGAAGGGCAGAATACACAAAAACACCTTTCAGGCGAGGATTCCCTGCCATTAGAGGTTCAAGAAGCACTGAGGGCAGGGTGATGTTGGCATTGGAGGGACAGGCAGCGTGAGTACACTTCAAGGAACAAGCACAAACACAAAAGGCTTTACTCAAATACTCCTGTATGTTCAGGGTTTCAATATGCTGACACATGGAACGTTTCCTTCCACTCCTTACTGGCAGCTTGGAGAAGAAGTGACTCAAAATGTCTGTGGCCAAACTGCTCAAAGAGTAGATGGTAACAGCTGCCAATGACGTTAATCCCAAAGAGACCAGGCATGGTCTACTGCTGTTCTTGTGTGATCTCATCTTGGTTGTCCCCCACAACTGATGGAGGATGCCGTTGCATCAGGGTCTTACCCAAGACAGTGACATCAAGCTGCATGTACTCTGTGTAGGGGATTTTTAGTCTAGTCCCAAGATTTAACCAGTTTCATCTTTTCAGTGCCCAACACCCTGTGACTTGAACTGTTTCTCTAAAAAAACTTCATCTGATGGTAGTGACCATTGACCCAGGATCCAAAACAGGGCACCATAGCATCCCCACTGCTGATCTCAACCACTGGGCAGTCTCCAATAAATTGAGGGGGATCATCCATTTTCTCTTCAGGTGAGCCCGCAAAACCCTTTTATGGTGCCTGCATCTTTGCACTAGAGGACTCTAGTTTCCCAATTGCCTGTGCACCCCAACTTCAGAGTCAGACCCTCCGTTGGTCTTGGAGACTATAAGGTTTACTCAACAGAACCTAGCAATATAATCTGCTCTATTACAATGATGGCAATTAGTAATTAGCTTGACATCTACTTGAAATCAGAAATGTTTAGCAGCATTGTGGACTTCAAGACCCTGAGCAGGTTGTGAGAACTGGGCAGTGGTATATTTCATATTAGTATCTAATTGAACTTGCTGCTTGTGAGGATACTCTTTTATCTCTGCAATCTCATCATATGGCCGCACAGTGACTGCATTTACCTCAAAATCATCCACTGCCTGGGAGTATCTATCAAAGACTACGCCCAAGGCCTAATTCTACCTCCCTGTCTTCTTCTTTTTTTTTTTTTCTCATGTAATAGCAACAGCCCAAAGATCAACAAAAGAAATTGCTGGAACTTGAAAGATTTGGCTGAGAATGTTGGAAAAGCTTTAACCGTGCTGCTACATAGGACTGAGAACTAAAATGTAACCGTGCACAGTTTTAAGTCAAAATAACAACAAAAAATAAAAATAAAAATAATTCTGAGGTATCTCTGTTGGCACGAGAGTGAAAATTAGCCTAAGACTAGGCACATCCTTCTACAGCTCTGGAAAAAATTAAGAGACCACTGCAAAATTACCAGTTTCTCTGATTTTACTATTTATAGGTATGTATTTGAGTAAAAATTTTTTTGCTTATTCTACAAACTACTGACAACATTTCTCCCAAATTCCAAATAAAAATATTGTCATTTAGAGCATTTATTTGCAGAAAAGTGACAAATGGTCAAAATAACAAAACAGATGCAGTGTTTTCAGAACTCAAATAACACAAAGAAATCAAGTTCATATTCATATTTAAACAACACAATACTAATGTTTTAATTTAGGAAGAGTTCAGAAATCAATATTTGGTGGAATAACCCTGATTTTCAATCTCAGCTTCTATGCGTCTAGGCATGCTCTCCACCAGTCTTTCGCATTGCTGTTGGGTGACTTTATGCCACTCCTGGCACAAAAATTCAACAACTCAGCGATGTTTGATTGTGACCATCCATCTTCATCTTGATCACATTCCAGAGGTTTTCAGTGGGGTTCAGATCTGGAGATTGGGCTGGCCCTGACAAGGTCTTGCTCTAGTAATCCTTCATCCACACCTTGATTGACCTAACTGTGTAGCATGGAGCATTGTCCTGCTGGAAAAACCAACCCTAAGGGTTAGATTAGGTTTGGATAAAATCGTCTTAGATTAGGGTTAGGGTTAGAGTAGAAGGAAGCAAGTTTTCTTCCAGAATAATCTTGTACATGGCTTGATTCATGTGTCCTTCACAAAAGATGAATCTGCCTGATTCCAGCCATGCTTAATCACCCCCAGATCATCACCGATCCTCCACCAAATTTCACAGTGGGTGTGAGACACTGTGGCTTGTAAGCCTCACCAGGTCTCCCTCTACTTCCTTCTTTTCAACTCTTTTGTTCATGGTCAATAGTTAATTACGAGTGGCATATTTGGTTCAGGTCATAACCTAATGAGTACCTCATTTAGTAGAGCTAGGTGTGCTTGTATTGGAATTCAACAGACACTGGACTGGGATGGCTGTCATACATGTAGAAATACTGAAAAAAAAACAACATCTGCACACCTACATACCAGAAGAGTGTGAAGGAGGAGCAGGGAAACAGGGCAGACAAAACATACAAAAACAAATAAAACAAAAAAAAGAGAGAGAAGAGATGAGCCAGGTACAAACTCCCACAATAACGATAGGGAATCAAGATGTTCTAAAATGTTGGACTCCAGATGAGCTCAAAGAAATGGTGTATAATACACCTATAATGTCCTTCCTGCTGGTGCAGAAATGATGCTGAGATTACATTGCAAAAGTGAATGGGAAAATGTTCACACCTTCTCGCCATCTATAGGCACTACAGAAGATGGCTGGACTTGAAACAATGCCAAAGAATCTTGACATAGCGACAAGGACAGCATAGAGAAAACTTCTAAGAAAACAGGTCATTTCAGTGTTGTGACTCCATGTCACCACCAAGAGACTGTAAGAGTTTCTCAATTAATTTCAGACAGTGTGTGGAAGTCAAATGTAGACATAGAGATGGAAGAATGCAACCCAGGACCTGTGCAAACTCTGCTAAATGGGCTTTGTTTCAGTAGCTACTATGATAAAACTCAAAAATCCTGATTGGTAGGAAAATAATTTTTTAGATTTCAGACACAAAAGGTGTGTTTCACAGGACAGGAAGAAAATCCCCTTGTCCTCACAATAGCTCAAGTTACAGGAGAGGTAGGGGTTTATCAAAGCAGACACACACAGGCACAAAGGGGTGGAAGGAGAGACAAGTGTGCATGACAAAGAACTGGACATTGGACTCAAGGATAGTAGGGTCAGAGATAATTCTTAAACATCAGTCTTCTGGGCCATATGACAAATCTAAAAAATTGCAATCCAAATCCTAAGCCCAATATCCAGCCATCATGCCACTTCCTTCCCATCCATCTCATACCATGACTGATCTGTTCATAAATCATTATAATGCATTGGGGTGACATGCAGAGATCAGTACTACTTTTGTATTGCAAGATAACAAAATAAAATTGCCTAATTCAGCAAAAGATCCAAAGACAGATATTGTAGTTAATGGTCAGAGAGTGAAGCTAGTTGACAGTGGAACTACTCTTTAGTTAGTAAAATGTTAAATCTTGTAAACCCTCAACTGACCACATTACCACTGTGGGTGTTGCTGGAATTCCATTAGTGGAACCAGTGTCAAACCCAGTTGAGACAGATATCAAATCTCAGTCTGTTGAACAAACCTTTTTGGTTTCTGGAAAATGCTGGAAGATGCTTCTCTGCTTTGAATGTTGCTGTACTAAATGTCTAATGTGTATTTGTGGCCATTACAATCTTAATTGTTGTCTTCTATGCTGACTTTCAGTTATGTTCAAACTTCAACTAAAACAGTGCCAGCTCTGGCTGCTTCTCATACTGCAATGGAACTGTTCTCCAATAAGTAATGTACTGCCACATTCTTCACCTGTTTGTTCCTTTGATCTATCAGGAGTAGGCAGCAGGTATCTTGAGCCAACCTACTTCCTTGTTAGCACCCACTCAGGTTTATTTTGGCACTTAGAGTTTGCCACAACAGTAAATGTGTCCAATGAGCATTCTTTTGTGGCTCTGTCTCTTCCCATAATATTTTGGCTTTGTGATTTAGGTCACAGACACACACACAGACACACAGACACACACACATACACACACACACACACACACACACACACACACACACACACACACACACACACACAGGGGTTTTCATCAAGTGGGTTTTCATCACTTGTTGGGACATTACATAGGGCATCAAATCTGTCATTAATTTGCTCCTAGAATTTGCTCCTATTAATTTGCTCCTTCCTTACGCCAATGCAATGTACCTATTCATTGCTTCATTCAATCATTCAACCTCTATTTCACCTTGAAAGACCATTGAAGAGGTATCTTCATTTCCAATGGTGTCTAGGCTTTGGACTTCAGCTTGGATCATGGCTCTCCTCTGCCTCTGGTCTGCTTTTCCCCATTGTTGGAAATGGGTGGATCCGAGCCCTTTCCTCTCTATGCACGGGTTTCCAATGATGTCTGGATGTCTCTGTCTGGGCCACCGCTGAATCGGCTGCCCACTTGCGTCCTGATCTTATAGTGACACTGGCGCCTCTGACCTTCTCATCAGCCGAGTCTTGGAACATCATCACAGCCCTGCATTTTGCCACCTTGAACTCCTCCACCACAGATGTTAGGGGTAGCTGTAACTGCCCAGACCTGATGTACAGCCCTACTGACGTGAAGCTTGGTGGGATTCCAACCCACCTGCAGAGGTGTCTGTTGATCCGCCTCTCCATTCCTTCCACGGTGGTCATGGACATCTTGTAAATTGTCAGCAGCCACATCAGCCTTGGTAGCAGACTGTGCTGGTAGAATCAGGTCGATTTTCCTCAGCCAGTCATTGACCTACTGCTCTGTTGCAGCAACTCTACCTCTGTTGTTGAGAGATGCGTCATACCACTTGCCACAGGCTCACAGCTACAGTCATAGCTATAGGGGCTGTAGTGGAGAGCAGTTGTATGTATAAATAGCATGTGTATATATACACATACACACATACGTACGTGAGGTTACACAGCTGTATGTCAGATGTGGTAGTCAGCAGCGTGGGGGTCCCCAGGGAATGGTGCTGTCACCATTCCTTTTTGCCCTCTACACCTTGGACTTCATGTACAACTCCACCCTCTGTCACCTGCAGAAATTCTCTGATGACAGTGCCATTGTTGGCTGTGTGTCAGAGGAGAATGAGCAGGAGTACAGGGGGGTCATCATGGACTTCGTGGACTGGTGTCAGTAGAACCACCTGATCCCAAACACCAGCAAGACCAGGGAGATGGTTATTAATTTCTGAAGGAAACCTTCCCCTCACACACCGGTGAACATCCAGGGCTCGGTCATTGACATGGTGGACTCATTTAAGTACCTGGGTGTTCACCTCAACAATAAAATGCACTGGACAGACAATACTAACGCACTGTACAGGAAGGGCCAGAGTCGCCTACACCTGCTGAGGAGACTGAGGTCCTTTGGTGTGTGCAGGGCTCTACTCCGGACTTTCTATGACACTGTGGTGGCCTCTGCAGTGTTTTATGCCATAGTGTGCTGGGGAGGGGCAGCACAGACAGAGACCGGGAGAGACTGAACAAACTGGTTAAGAGAATCAGCTCTGTCCTGGGCTGCCCACTGGACTCCATCAAGGAGGTGGCGGACAGAAGGATGTTAGCCAAGCTGACATCCATCATGGACAACTCCTCCCACCCCCTGCACCACACTGTGAGGACCTTGAGCAGCTCCTGCAGCACAAGACTTTTACATCCCCAGTGCAGGAAGGAGCTCTACTCAGGTACCAGACTGGAAAACTAATTATATTTCACTGATATAACACTATGGTCTTTCACTCCATCCAAATACAACTGTTTTTGACTCATTTTGAAAATTCATCCTGACCTCTATACATTTTCAATGGCGTTTGACTCCAACTGGAGCAGATATATTACTAACAAAAAATATGTGCGTTGCAATTTGAAATATATATACAGTCATATGAAAAAGTTTGGGCACCCCTGACATTTCCATTATTTTCATTTATAAATCATAGGATGTTTATATCAGCAACTTCATTTTGCTGATAATATAACTGGTGGGCACAGTAATATTTCAGTAGTGAAATGAGATTTATTGGATTTACAGAAAATGTGCAATATGCATCAAAACAAAATTAGACTAGTGCATAAATTTGGCACCCCAAGAAAAAAATCACATCGATATTTAAATAACAGCCACTGGATCCTTCCCATAGCCTCTAATGAGTGTCTGGATTCTGGATGAAGTTATTTGGACCATTCTTCCTTACAAAACATCTCCAGTTCAGTTGGGTTTGATGATTTCCGAGCATGGACAGCCTGCTTAAAATCATCCCACAGATTTTTAATGATATTCAAGTCTGGGGACTGGGATGGCCATTCCAGAACACTATAGTTGTTCCTCTGCTTGAATTCCTGAGTAGATTTTGAGCAGTGTTTTGGGTCATTGTCTTGTTGAAATATCCAGCCCCGTCGTAACTTCAACTTTGTGACAGATTCTTGAACATTATTCTCAAGAATTGAAATTCAATAAGTAATTCATAACAAAACAGAGATTACTTACTTCTCCAATGGAATAGCCATTATTACGGTTCAGCTGCATGCACAAATCCTCATCATTGCTCGGTGAGTCCTCTGGGTAAACGTTAGCCCTGCTATCTAGTCCAAGCATAGGAAGAACCTCTTCCGTTGAAAACACTTTTTCAGCCTTTTTTCTGCTTGCCATTGTTGTTATTGCTCACAAAATGACGAAAAATGCAAGTGAAAACAGTAAAAGACCACATCGGGCCTGGTCAACGTTGTCTGTCTGTGTGTGCTCTGTGCGTTCATGTGTAAATGTGAATGTGTACCAGTGAAACCCACTACACATTTATGCAGGTAAATATCTCAGCAACCCATTGATGGATTTTGATGATTGACATCTCTATCGACCAGTCAGTCAAAAATCAAGGGGCACCATCTAAATTCACCTTAGAAATACCAATGACGATCCAGAAGGAAGTAACCCCAAAGATATTCTATCATATCAAGATTGCACCCTTCACTGTAGAAACCCTGTCCTCTTTATGTAAACAACCAGGACCTTTGTGATTCATTTCAAACTAACGCAGAGTCATAGGAGTAGACATTAACAGTGTTTTTTTTTTTGAGCTGGAATATAACTTTTGATCACAAAACAGCAAAAGTAAGACATACTTTGATTTTGTAAATTTATTCTTGCTACTGTTTGACTGCTAGTATGCAGAGTTTCCATTGCACGTTGATGAGGCAGGCATCTTAGTAATCAGAGGAGTCTTTGCTTTCAAATGACACCTTATTTGTGTGGTTTCCTTGGTGAAATGAGCAGAAGAAGATCTCAGCAGTCTACATGTTTAAGTATCCCTGGACAAGATACTGAACCACATTACCAAATTGCTCCTGATGCTGTGCCATTGGTGTACAAGTGTGTGTCAATGATTAATTCTTGTACATCTTGAAAAATGGCTGCGACCTTCTCTCACCTCTTGAAAGAGTCAAGCTACTGTACACACATACAAAAGCAGAGATTTGCTCCCTTTTGGACATGGCCAATGACTGTGATGCATTGGATCCACAATTGTACTGTAATGAACTCCTTGTGTAGCTACTCTGCACTCTGCACCTGAACTCACTCAGTGGACTGAAAGCATGACAAATATATTCAAAGATTTGAAAGTTTCTCTCACATCAGCACCAACCTTGGGTCTTCCAGATTATATTCTGCCCTTTTGACTGTACATGCGTGAGACTAATGGTTTCACCTCGGATGTCTTGGATGTTCAAAAATATCCTCATGCCTTTGAACCCAGACATATTGTTTCCATTGGCTGATATGGATGATAAACTAATTACACATAACTGTGAAGATCTGAATGATACAGATACATCACCTTTGCATGTTGATGCAAACCCCCAAACCCCACCACAGAAACTAGTAGAGTGGAGGCACATGCTTTGCCTCCTGGTAATTTGGCTCAATGTACTGAGCTGTATGCACTGATTCATGATTGCATTCTGGCTGAAGGCTATTCCGCCATGATTTAGACTGACTCGAGATATGCTTTTGACTTGATTTTGGTGTGGGAAAATGTGGGAGAACAAAGGTTGTACACAAACAGAGTCCGCATCTGCAGCAACTGTGGTGAGATGTCTAATAAAGGAAACAATACCCAGGTTTGGCTTCCTGCAGTCCACATGATGATGGGGAGACCTACGTCCACAGGTGCAAGCCCACCACTGACACCTAACAGAGCTACCTTGATATAAATAGAAAAAAATATCATTGACTACAGTATGTACTATTCTCACTCATGACAACTCCACCTCCATCATCCCATTTCCTCTCCCCTTTTGTAAATAGCCTCATGCAATTGCATGTGGAAGTTTGGGAACCCCTGGGCAGGATTTCTGTTGCTGTGAGTAGCTGGGCAAGTGGAAGATGAGCTGAGTTTTAGGATATATGAAGTTGAGGGTGACACCTTTTGAGATGTTTTGAGAACATATCACATACAAGTCACTGCCAGTCCTCCTTTGCAATGTCAGGCTCCTCACATACTCCTCTTGAGTTGGCTTGAGGTTAAAGAGACAAAGCAAGAAGAACCCTGTTCTCTCCTTTTTTGCCTATTTTATACCCCTCTCTCTTAATCCCTCCTCTCTATTGCACACGTCCTTTTGCACACCAAACTGTTAGATTGCATGTGCAATTTTCCACTTGATAATTCCACTTTGATAATTTTCAACAGTATCTTAACATGTCATCATCCACTGCTGTCACTGTTAACCTATTTTACAGGAAAGGGGTGTTGGCCATCTGCACAGGATGCCCAGTAAGTATCTGATAAGGAGAGAGTCCAGTTGTCTTATATGGGCAGCAAAACTTCAACCCATGAAAGATCAGTTTCTGCCATTAACTTTGTCAGTTTTGTTTTCAAAGTCTGGTTAGCCCTTTCCACTGCCCCTCCAGTAGCTGGGTGGTGGGCACAATGTGTCTTCATATTTATTTGGAGGCTTTCTGAAAGGCTCTGAATTATATTGTTAACAAAATGAGACCCATTGTCAGTGGTTAACTTGGATGGAAGTCCCTATCGTGGGATTACTTCTCTCAACAATGCTTTTGCAACTGATACAGCTGTGGCTTGTTTACATGGGAAACATCCATCTATCCATCCATCCATTATCTCCCGCTTCATCCGGGGCCGGGTCGCGGGGGGAGTAGCCTGAGCAGGGACGCCCAAACTTCCCTCTCCCGGGACACTTCCTCCAGCTCTTCCGGGGGGACCCCGAGGCGTTCCCAGGCCAGCCGAGCGACATAGTTGCGCCAGTGTGTCCTGGGTCTTCCCCGGGGCCTCCTCCCGGTGGGACATGCCTGGAACACCTCCCTTGGGAGGCATCCAGGGGGCATCCGATAGAGATGCCCGAACCACCTCAGCTGACTCCTCTCGATGTGGAGGAGCAGCGACTCTACTCTGAGCTCCTCCCAGGTGACAGAGCTCCTCACCCTATCTCTAAGGGAGTGCCCTGCCACCCTGCGGAGGAAACTCATTTCAGCCGCTTATATCCGGGACCTCGTTCTTTCGGTCATGACCCAAAGTTCATGACCATAGGTGAGGGTAGGAACATAGATTGACCGGTAAATCGAGAGCTTCGCCTTTCGGCTCAGCTCCTTCTTCACCACGACAGACCGGTACAGTGACCGCATTACTGCTGCCGCTGCACCGATCCGCCTGTCAATCTCACGCTCCATCCTTCCCTCACTCGTGAACAGGATCCCAAGATATTTAAACTCCTCCACTTGACGCAGGGACTCTCCCCCAACCTGGAGGGAACAAGCCACCTTTTTCCGGTCGAGAACCATGGTCTCGGACTTGGAGGTGCTGACTCTCATCCCAGGTGCTTCACACTCGGCTGCGAACCGCCCCAGTGCATGCTGAAGGTCCTGGCTCGAGGGAGCCAACAAGACAACATCATCCGCAAAAAGCAGAGACGAAATCTCCCGGCTCCCGAACCTAACCCCCTCCGGCCCCTGGCTGCGCCTAGAAATTCTGTCCATAAAAATAATGAACAGAACCGGTGACAAAGGGCAGCCTCGCCGGAGTCCAACATGCACCGGGAACAGGTCCGACTTACTGCCAGCAATGCGGACCAAGCTCCTGCTCCGGTTGTACAGGGACTGTACAGCCCTCAACTGAGGGCCTCCAACCCCATACTCCCGGAGCACCTCCCACAGAATGACTCGAGGGACACGGTCGAATGCCTTCTCCAAGTCCACAAAACACATGTGGACTGGTTCGGCAAACTCTCATGCCCCCCCACCACCCTGTGGAGAGTATAGGGCTGGTCCAGTGTTCCACAGCCGGGATTAAAACCGCATTGTTCCTCCTGAATCCGGGGTTCGACTATCGGCCGGATTCTCCTCTCCAGTACCCTGGAATAGACTTTCCCAGGGAGGCTGAGGAGTGTGATCCCCCGATAGTTGGAACACACCCTCCGGTCCCCCTTTTTAAAAAGAGGGACCACCACCCCAGTCCAAAGGCACCGTCCCCGACTGCCACGCGATGTTGCAGAGGCGTGTCAACCAAGAAGTCCTACAACATCCAGGGCGGATCTCATCCACCCCTGGTGCTTTGCCACCGAGGAGCTTGCTAACTACCTCAGTGACTTCAGTCCTGGTGATGGATGAATCAACCCCCGAGTCCCCAGTCTCTGCTATCTCTACAGAAGACATGACAGTGGGATTGAGGAGATCCTCGAAGTATTCCTTCCACCGCCTGACAATATCCCCAGTCGAGGTCAACAGCTCCCCACCTTCACTGTAAACAGTGTTGACAGAAAGCTGCTTCCACTTCCTGAGGCGCCAAACGGTTTGCCAGAATTTCTTCGAGGCTGACCAGTAGTCCTCCTCCATGGCCTCCCAAACTCCTCCCAGACCCGAGTTTTTGCTTCTACAACTGCCTGAGCTGCCGCACGCTTGGCCTGCCGGTACCTGTCAGCTGCCTCAGGAGTCCCATGAGCCAACAAGGCCCGATAGGACTCCTTCTTCAGCTTGACAGCATCCCTTACTTCCGGTGTCCACCACCGGGTTCGGGGGTTGCCGCCGGCGACTTTACGGCCACAGCTACGGACGGCTGCGTCAACAATGGAGGTGGAGAACATGGTCCATTCAGAATCAATGTCTCCAACCTTCCTCGGAATCTGGTCGAAGCTCTCCTGGAGGCGGGAGTTGAAGACCTCCCTGACAGCGGGTTCGGCTAGACGTTCCCAACAGACCCTCACAGTACGTTTGGGTTTGCCAAGCCTGTCCCGCTTCCTCCCCTGCCAGCGGATCCAACTCACCACCAGGTGGTGATCAGTTGACAGCTCAGCCCCTCTCTTTACCTGAGTGTCCAAGACATACCACCGAAGATCAGATGATACGACTACAAAGTCGATCACTGACCTCCGGCCTAGGGTGTCCTGGTGCCACGTGCACTGATGGACACCCTTATGCCTGAACATGGTGTTCGTTATGGACAAACTGTGACTAGCACAGAAATCCAGTAACAGAACACCACTCGGGTTCAGATCGGGGAGGCTGTTCCTCCCAATCACACCCCTCCAGGTATCACTGTCGCTGCCCACGTGAGCATTGAAGTCCCCCAGCAGAACAATGGAATCTCCGGTTGGAGCACTTTCCAGTACCCCTCCCAGAGACTCCAAGAAGGCCGGGTACTCTACACTGCTGTTTGGCCTGTAAGCCGAAACAATAGTGAGAGACCTATCCCCGACCCGAAGGCGCAGGGAAGCGACCCTCTCACTCAGTGGGGAGAACTCCAACACATGGCGGGTGAGCTGGGGCGCTATAAGCAAGCCCACACCAGCTCGCTACCTCTCACCGCGTGCAACTCCAGAGTAGAAGAGAGTCCAGCCTCTCTCAAGGAGTTGGATTCCAGAGCCCAGACTGTGCATAGAGGTGAGCCCGAATATCTTTAGCCGGTACCGCTCAACCTCACGCACTAGCTCAGGCTCTTCCCCCCCAGCGAGGTGACATTCCATGTCCCCATAGCCAGAGTCGTCGTCCAGGGTTTGGGTCGTCGGGGCCCCTGCCCACGACTGCCACCCATACCACAAAGCACCGGCCCCTTCTGAACCTTTCTGTGGGTGGTGTGTGGCGAGAGTCGGGTAGGGTGGTTGGTGTATCACCAGAGCGTCCGACAACGCCACCTGGGGAATTGCACCCCAGGAAATGCTAAGCTAGAATCTTAACCAGACAAGGTCACACAGGTTTAGATATACCACGGGGCCAGACGGTTTGCCATTTAAAAGGAAACAAACTTTATTAACCAACTTAAATGAAAAGAACAAAATAGCACACACCACACACCCATAAAACAGACACCTGGGCAACGGGGGGGGGGGGGAGATAAAGTCAGGGCTGGCGCTTACCATGCGGCAGGAAACCAAAAAGGGAGAAGGGATCCAAAATGAACCACCTGTGACACTGTACACGCACACATACACCAAAGCAAAACAGGAGGGGACTGTGAGGAACGCACCACCACCAGGGGATAAACTGCCGCTGTCAGCAGCCAGCACCTGAAACAAATCAAGACAGAATTAATAAAACATGCCCAGGGGCTTCACAACAGTGGTGTGGGTGCAACAGAATGAAAGAAATGACAAAGAATAAATTTAATGAGTGATTAAACTATCTAGAAAGACAGAAATAACTAAATCAATCTAACACAATAGAGGACACAAAAAAAGAGAGTACTAAACTAATCAAATAATAACTAAAGAAAACAAAAGAAACAAATGAATAAAGGATTTAAAAGATATCCATCACGTGGCGTGGGTCATCAATTAGGCCCCATAAGAGCCCGTGACCTCGGTCTCGGAGCAGGACAAGGCGACGGTCAGCTCTGCTCCGCCGGACGATGCAAAATAAACAAAAGGGAAAAGAACCGAAATAAAGGAAAACCAAAGCCAAGCAAAGAAAACCAAACAAGGAAACGAAAACCAACACAAGAGAACGAAAACCAACACAAATAAATGAAAACCAAAACAGATAAACGAGAACCAGAACAAAGGAAAAGAAACCCGAAACAGATAACGCAAAACCCAAACGAAGCAAAGGAACCCAAAACCGCAGCACCGCCTCCAAGCGTGATGACTGTGGCCAGTCACTTACAGGGCCGCACAAGAGTTCAGCCTATGCAGCATCCCGGAGGACAGGATGCAAGCCTCACAAGCGCAGCTCTAATGCACCGCCAGAGCGGACAGGTAAGCTGGATACCGCAGGGCTCCAGCAGGCCACTCCCACCTCCCCTGCACCAAGCAGTCAGGCGCGCGGGGTGAAGGAGATCTGGGTGCCTCAACGGCTGTCGCAGACACCTGACGGGCACGCCGATAGTTGTTGCAGTGAGGGATCAAGGCCACAGCCACCACGGGAACAGCGAGGAGCGGAACAGAGACCGGGCGTGGCCACACACACCTGTATATAAAGGCGCGCATGGTGCCGCCCAGCAATCAGTGGCTGGCTGGTTGGCACAGTGCCAAACAGTGGCCAGGAGGGAGACAGCCTCCGGCTACAGGTGGGCCTATGGGAAGGCGGGCCCACGTCGCTCGTTCGGGCTGCGCCACCAGGCGCTCGCCTGCAAGCCCCAACCCCAGGCCTGGCTCCAGGGTGGGGCCCTGGTAACGCCAATCCGGGCGAAGTACGCTTCCTCGATGGCTTTTCTTTCATAGGGGCTATTGAACCGCTCTTAGTCTGACCCATCACCTGGAACCTGTTTGCCTTGGGAGACTCTACCAGGGGCATTACGCCTCTAGGATCATTCGGGTACTCAAACTCCTCCACCACGATAAGGTGTCGGTTCAAGGAGGAGTACATGGGAAACACTCAATCCATTTTGAAAACATATCAACAATGACAAAGCAAAATTTATAACATGAAGTAAGTTCAATGAAGTCCATCATTAAATGTTCAAAAGGACCCTCTGGTTTAGGATGGGCTGAAAAGGGCATTGTTTCACCTCTGCCAACATAGCTTGTTAGACAAATTAAAAAATTTTTGCAAAAAATTTAAGCAATTGCTGAAAATCCTGGTGCATACCATAATTTATTTACTTTATCCATCATTCCCCCTTTTGATACATGGTCAAGACCATGGGCTCTATTTTCGGTGCAAAGTCAGGTCCACTTCACAGATGGGGCGTGGCGGCGCAGACTTTGGTAATTTCATGCACTGCGCTGCCGGCGCAACTACTCCCCCTTTTCATCTCAGTCCCACCCAGCGGTGCAATTCGGAAGGTGGGCGGGGAGAGGGCATGGAGTGGGTTTGACACAGCCGAGTCCAATCTTCACCAATCACACCTGTGTGTCTGTCTCTCTCTGTCTCTCGAGTGCTCTGAGATAGATGCAGTATATATGCTCTGTAGGATGCAACGTCTGTTTCTGGTTGGCAACAGCGACATTAATTGATTAGTTTGCATCCCTGTTTCACCAGTGTACATTCGATAAGGTTGAGAAGAAGAATCGGAGGGACAATCCCCTTTATTTGTCACACAATTACATACATGCAATCACACACCATGCAAATTGGTGAAATTTGTCCCCCGCCTTTAATCTATCCTGGTCGCCTTCCAGGAGCGTTCCAGGAGGATCTCTTTCATCACCATTGGTCAGGTGGTGATCTTGTTGCATGTTTTTAGTGAGGGTTTTTTACGGAGGATACCCCAGGTGAACACAGGGAGAACATGCAAACTCCACACAGAAAGGCCCCTTTTTCCTCGAGCAGCAGGCACTGAAGGCATGGTGGAGGACACGCCACCAGCGCCCACAGCGGGATTCGAACCGGGACCTTCTAGCTGTGAGGTGACAGTGTTATCACTTGTTCCACCGTGCCACCGTTTGACCGTGTGACCGGGTGACCATTACGTGTGCCGAACACGCTTGTGATGTGGTCAGATGAGATGCTGATCAAAATATACAAATTTAGGTCTGACTGTATGTGCTGACTCATATAGTTGCATTAAATCGTGGCTGTTGCTAATTATTGATCGTAGTGAAATGCCAGACACTGTGGAAACCTGCCTGTGAGGTATTGGTAACGTGGGCGCACGACTCCGCCGGTTTACGAAAATCCACTTGCCCAGCGGTGCGCTGCTGGCACACAGAGTTGACCAGGTCTGGGGTGGCGAGCTTTCAGCACACTTTTACTTGCCGGCGTGGACCAGAAATCAAAATCCGCCGTCTGATTATGCTGACACCTCCCCCTACTGCACCGCAACGCCCATCCTGGCGTACCTCTGTGCGCCTCGGTTTACCAAAATACCAAGTGCGTGGGGTGCGCACCCTGCGCCCTGCCAGTGGCAGGGACGAAAATAGAGCCACGTGTCAATTTTGCTAGAAAAGGGAATATGGATTTTGGGAGTACTGGGAGGCCATTAAAGTTCACCCAGACTCCAGTTGGGAGTTCATTACACCCTTTCCTTTTCCGTAGTGCTTTTTCTCATTATTAACTCCTGTTTGAAGCAAAGAGACATCATGAAGAGAAAAAAACATCATGCTGGAGAAACAAGAGCGTTTGCAAAATAGGGGAGACAGGTGAAAGAGCAGCAGCTGTCGCAGCAGTATCTGTGGCTGTATTACCCTGTGACACTGGGTCAATAGACCACGTATGAGCATTACATTTGCATACTTCTACTGAGTCTGGTAGAAGTAATGCAGACAATAGATTAATAATGAGACTCCTATGGGCAATAGGTTTGCCTGTAGAAGTAAGGAAACCATGGTTTTTCCACAAAGCATGGAAATTATGACAGACATTAAATGCATATTGAGAATCTGTGATGGTTTGTCCTTTTCCTAGAATGAAAGAATTCAGCTGCCTGAGCAGATAGATTATAAGGCAACCTAGCACTTTCAACTACATCATGTTCTGTACATATGGCATAAGAAACACAAGGGGAATCATTAGAGGTGGCCTCATGGCAGAACCGTCTACAAAGAACACACAGTCAGGGTTAAACAGGGGTGTGTCAAACAGTGTATTACGTGGTTTTGACACAATGTCAACCACCTCTAAACAAGAAAGAGGTTCTCCATCTTCAGTTGTAGGAAGCAGAGTTGATGGGTTAAGGACAGTGCAGGGTTTTAAGGTCACATGCGACATTGTTAGTGGAACATTTTGCTAGTGTAGTAGTCTTGCTGGTGTTAGATGAGTGGTTTATATGCACAACAAAAGGACACATAGCAACAATGTCAGCTGTGGCCAAAACTGCCTCATCAGCGGCTACTACAGCCCTTAGGCATGCTATCATGGCTCTTTCTGTTGTGGAAAGTCTTTCTGAATTATAACCGGAATAATTGGATGCTGTTTGTCACCATGGGACTGTGTAAGGACTGCTGACATAAAACCATCACATTCTGAAACAATGAGAGTGTACGGAATGGTAGTGTTTATGTTCAGCTCTAGCAATAGCCTGTTAGGCCACATACTAAACACCTCACCTATCTTGCTGAGGCTGTTCTAACGCCCGGCTATATTGACTATAGCTTCTGTGTATGCTGCTTTCTGCTTCGCTCGCCACTGCCTGCTTCGCTTGCTGCCGCTGCTACTGCTTCATTTTGGGACTGTCTGTAAGGTATCGCTTGGCCCCTGGTACTCTGGTGCCCAGCTTTGTCTCTTAGCGGCGGGCTTCAGTGGTAGTTGCCCAGTCAGGACTGTGTATGTGTGTGTGTGTGTGTGTGTGTGTGTGTGCGTGTGCGTGTGCGTGTGCGGTTGCGTGAGCATTTGTGAGGACCGAGAAGAGTGGATGGATGGCCATACTTGCCAACTGGCTGTGCATGGATGAGTGAGCAGGTGCGGGGGGTTAGATGGGATCAGGTAATTTTATGTGTTTTCTCTGAGTGTATTGTATTGTTTTGAATTAATTGGTTGGTCATTTATCACTTTGTTTTCATTTCAATTGAATGATTATGTCCATTTGTTGACTAAATATCACTGGACAGAGACCCTTTTTTTTGCTTACTCTTTTTGTTTGTTGGTTTTTGTTGGTTTCCTAATTTCTACTGAGTTTCAGTGCTGGGCTGTTAATACTTTTTGGTGTATGGACACTTATTATTATATTTCTTTTTGTGGATTTTAAATACCAGTGGTGTGAGCTAATTGTGTTCTCCCCTCTCCTTATGCACTGAACAAAAATATAAACGCAACACTTGTTTTTGCTCCCATTTTTCATGAGCTGAACTCAAAGATTATTGTGGCCAGCCTAAGGCACACCTGTGCAATAATCATGCTGTCTAATCAGCATCTTGATATGCCACACCTGTGAGGTGGGATGGATTATCTCGGCAAAGGAGAAGTGCTCGATAACACAGATAGAGAGAGATTTGTGAACAATATTTGAGAGAAATAGTTTTTTGTGTATATAGACAATGTTTTAGATCTTTGAGTTCAGCTCATGAAAAATGGGAGCAAAAAGAAAGTGTTGCGTTTATATTTTTGTTCAGTATAGTTGCTGAGAGCCGACGGTGGTGGTGGTGTCCCTCATGTGTTGTGTGATCCTGGAGTTTGGTTTGCAGTGCATTTCACTTTATGCTGTGTGTCACCTACGAGTGGGGTGCTATTCCTTTAATTTGGACTTCCTCCCCCAAGTCTCCCCCTTGCTGTTGGTAAGCCTCAGCACTGGAGTAGGGTGTTAGCACTTTAGTTTTCTTTCAAGTCATTTTTAACCCATATTGTGACCAACTAAATAAACTTGTATTTGTTAAACTTTGAACCACATCTCCTGCCCTTCCTTGTATTACTTACCTGTGTGCCTCTTCATTACCATTTATATTTATAAAAACTTCCCCGGGTGAATTTCCCAGGGTGGCGTTGTTGGTTTTCCTTTCAAATCTCATATGCTTAGATCTTTACCATAACATTGTATCAACCCTTGTACCGCCACATAGATAAAGCTTGCTGTAACTCAGTCAAAGCTGTCTCTGCCTCAGGAGTCCAAGTCAAAAAGTCAGTCATAGTCAAAAAGTCATTCATGGTCAAATGTTTTCCCCCATGTGTGATGTCATACAGGGGTTGGGAGATATCTGCAAAATCACGAATGCATGGACAGCAATAGTCTGCTGAGCCCAATCCCACCTGGATTGTAGCGTAGCACTGTGAGGATCACTTTCTTTGATTTCTCCAGTGCATTTAATACCATCCAACCGCTGCTCCCGGCTGAGAAGCTGTGAGTGATGGGAGTCAACTCGCCCACAGTCTCCTGGATTACTGACTACCTGACAGATAAACCACAGTTTGTTCAACTGGGCAGTGTTCTGTCTGAGACCGTGGAAAGAAGTACAGGAGCGCCACAGGGGACTGTTTTGTCTCCTTTTCTCTTCACCTTGTACACCTCAGACTTCCAGTACAACTCCTCATTGTGCCACCTACAGAAGTTTTCAGATGACTCAGCGGTGGTGAGGTGTATAAAGGATGGACAGAAGAAGCAATACAGAGCAGTGGTAGACGATTTTGTGGCATGATCTGGTAGAAATCACCTGCTGTTTAATGTGGCCAAGACCAAGTAGATGGTGATTGATTTCAGACAGAACAGGACGACCACACAACCACTGTGTATTCTGGGGGAGAATGTCACAGTGGTGGAGGATTACAAATACCTTGGAGTGCACCTCAACAACAGACTGAACAGGAAAACCAACATTAACACTGTTGACAAGAACAGCAGACTCTATTTCCTAAGGAAATAGATCACCATCTCCTTGGTCTTGGCCACGCTGAATGATCCTCAGATCATTCAACATGTGCAGCAAGATGTTGGAGATCTTCAACCAGTTTGTTGTTGCAAGTGCACTCTTCTTTGCTGCAGTGTGCTGGGGGAGCAGCATTGGAGCCGGTGACACCAACAGACTGAGCAAACTGATCAGGAAGGCCGGCTCTATTAATGGCTGCAAATTAGACACCTTTGAGGAGGTGGTGGAGAGGAGGACACTGGACAGACAATGCTGATAATGCTGAACATCCTCTTCACCACCTCATGGACAGATGGCAGAGCTCCTTTTCCAATAGACTGCTTCAGCTCCGCTGTCACAAGGGCCACTTCAGGAAATCATTCCTGCCACGAGCCATCACACTATACAATAGTATAGTTAATCTCCACCAACCACACAAACTCCAGCTGTTCATAATATATGTTCATGCATTATTTGCTCTACTGCAATACTGCACATTACTGTTTATTGTTTACATTTATTTATCACTTGCAACTTTCACATATTTTTTTCTGGTACATTGTTTATAGCTCTGCCTCTCTCTCTTTAAGACTAACTTTTATTCTTTGTTTATATACTTAGTTATATTGTATTTTATTATATTATCATAATATATATTGTATAATATGTATTATATATTAAAATACACATTATAGAGCTATAGATTTAGTTATACTAAGTTATATTTTTAACAATTACTGTTATTCTTGTTTAAATATTCTGTTATGTTTTATATACTTTATATACTTTATTATTTTTTTCTCATCCTTATTCTTCTTTATTCTATATATTTTATGTTTATGTGTATGTTCAACCTGCTACTGCAACAAAATAATTTCCCAAATTGGGATCAATAAAGTAAAGTCCCAGTCTAAGTCTGCAACATTTCAAGTAGGGGTCACTTTCAGTTTGCCTCAAAATAAAGTGGTTTAGATACTTTGGATAAACTATACAATTATCCTTTCGTAAGAAGAAAGGACATTTATTCCCTCTAAATATTGTAAAAGTATACAGTTAGAAAATGGAAACACCCAGCTGCTTCAAAAATGTACCTTGGTGCGGTACTTGAGTTAAATACTTCCCACATCTCAATTTATCACTACAACAACATGACAAAAACATGTTTTCTATTTTGTAGTTCGGTATCAATTGCTGCTGACTCTCTTACGGAGAAGATCTGGATTTAATGGACTCTCCCATCTATTTATTTGACTTGATACATCTGCTCAAACAGCCATGTTCAACAAAGATCAGAGATTGTTTATTGACGGAGACAGCTATCCCTGCCTGAGAGCTTTGTTATATCTCTCCTAGCAGTTTTCAGAGGGACAATAATAACAGTAAGGTGAATCCTTTCACTTTGACTTGAATAACAGTGCAGTCACCACTGAGCTCTGGATCCATGCTGCTACATCCCACTGAACCAGCAGGTGCTGAGAATTAACAGAGAGAAACAGCAGAGCGTTTTATTCACACCTAAAGTAAAGTAGGCTGGATTTCATACTATTCTAAAGGCAAAACCCAACAGGCCAACTGTCCTGTCAATTCTATTGTCCGATGCCCAGTCTCTGAAAAATAAACTGGTATAATACTACACACAGAGAAATGAGAGACATTTTGCTGCAAATTTAATCTCACAGAAATGTGGCTTCATGACAACATTCCAGACACAGCCATCCAGCTGAATGGGCTGATATCCTTACATGTAGACAGAAATACTATGTAAAAGGATACTGTGTGCCTGCATCAAAAGAACCTGGTCTACTAATGCTTTGGTAGTTGATAGCCATTTGTTGTACAGTTTTAATTGTGAAATGCTGGCCATTTGACCCTCCAAGGGAATTCAATGTCACTATAGTGGTGGCTGTGTACTATATAACCTCCAAGTGCTAACTTTAATGAGGCACTAGGGGAGAGCCACAAAATTAAAAGGGAAAATTCGGAGTTCACCAGCCATGGCAGGCAAACAGGACGTGACACCAGAGCAGTCTACGATGAGTCAGTCAGTGTCACTTCCAATAAATAAGCAAGCCCTCTTACATAGTCATGTGACCTTTAAATAAACCTTCTCTCCACTACTCCACAACAGAATGTTTCATATTTGGTATATCTGTGTGTGCATGCATGTGTGTGTGTGTGTATTACTCATCTCCTGTATGTCAGCAAACAATACTGGGAAGCAGATAAATGATCTAAGGAAAAGTAGGAAGGATAAGAAAGTTCATTTTCTTCCTCTCTGGTCTGTGGCTCACAATAACCTGGTGGGAGGACAGAGAGAGAGAAAGACAGAGAAAGAGAGAAAGACAGAGAGAGTGACGCGCACCAACATAGTCATCTTATCTTCAATGTTTTCACAGGGGGAGTCTGATCCAGGGTCAGCCCACATCTCTGCTGTAACTTCATCACATGCACACACACACGCACAGACTGATGGGCCCTCCAAGTATCCCACTGACCAGATCAGTTATGAAATAACTCGTCAGTTGAGAGCAGTTCCCATCAGTATTACCACCGTGAATGTTTGACTGAATGAGAAAATCATTCTTTATTGATAGTGTGTCTTTACTTTACTGTATCCTCAGGTGTTTTCAGCTGGCAGGGTTCCAGTCCTCTATATGCTCTCACAAAATGCCAGCCAGTGGTAAAGCTCACAGAGAACCTGAAACAGACTAACCAGACTGATCTCTGTTTTTCCACAAGATCCTGCCCTTCTGTGCCTCTCCTCCTTCTTTTGTTATACTATTTGCTCTTTGATTCAGTCAAAGCAGTCCTTCAATTTAAAAATCAAAGAAAAAAAATATAGTATCATATTTTCATTTCAAAATCAAACACAAAAGAGGTAATATCCATTTTGCTCAGATCAGCCTCATCACATCTAACTATATACCTTTTACATGATATAGTGTGCATGCGCCAACCATGTGTGCAGCCTGTTGCAGTTGCTCCTGTTTATTTTCTTAGTTTTCCAAACTTTTTTGCTTCATTCTTTAAGCTGTGCCCTCTCTAAACATGTTGGTCGAGAGAGTTCTGGTCTGTTTCTTCGCTTTGGAATTGCTACTCTCACTGGGACACAGCACCAATGCGCAGCAACTTCACGGCCACATTGTTTACTCCAGAGATCAGCTGATCATGCTGAGGCCAGCCGGCTTGTCGGCCAGAACATCAGAGATCCCCACTGAAATCTGGAGGAAAACCCACAGAGGTGCAGGGGAGGACTGAAACAGCGGAAAAGAGCTGGGTCAAGACAACAGAGGTTTATGAAGAAAAGGAGATATAAGCTGGGTCTCCCCTCTCTCATCACAAGCAATGTGAGGTCGCTGGCAAAACCAGGACATACCCGACGTCAGCCCCAGGGTGCTCAAAGCCTGTGCCCCCCAGCTGTGTGGAGGTCTTCACCATGTCTTCGACATGAGCCCAAGTCTCCAGAGGGGGCCCATGCTGTGGAAGACGTCCTGCCTCATTCCTGTGCCAAAGATGCCACGGCCCAGGGCCTCCATGGACTACAGACCTGTGGCACTGACCTGCCACATCATGAAGACCCTGGAGAGACTCGTCCTGGAGCAGCTCCGGCCCATGGTCAAGCCACTCTTGGACCCCCTCCGGTTCACCTATCAGCCCCGACTTGGGGTTGAGGATGTCATCATCTACCTGTTCAACCGTGTGAGGATGAGTACAGGGCTGCTGTGGACAACTTTGTCACATGGTGTGAGCAGAACCATCTGCAACTAAACGTGGCAAAGACTAAGGAACTGGTAGTGGACCTGAGGAGAACCAAGGCACAAGTGACCCCTGTTTCCATCCAGGGGGTCAGTGTAGTGTAGTGGAGGATTACGAGTACCATTGTATTTGTTAAGGTTAAATCAGTATTGATGGATGAAAACCTTTGACCTGGTTCAAGCAAGACTGAACTGAAGATTATATGAGTTTTGTTCTTTTTATGACTACCAGGTAAATTAGAATTTTATTTATCTGTCTTTAAAGAAAGCGTATAAAGTATATTGTTAGTTGTTTTTTGCATGTTACATATCCATGTTACATTTCCATCTTGAGAGATAAGTAAGTTGAAATCAAAAAGGTGGAAAAATTAATGCAGATTGTTGGAAGTGTAGTTTTATTATGAAAATCTCTACTGTTTGGTAACAGTTGAGATATCTACTGTAGAAATTTAAGAGCATTCATAGAAACACTTAGAAAATGCTTTTAATTTCTAAAGTGGAAAAAGGTGGTCCTGGCTGTTAATGAACTGGGTGTGTTAAGTAATTTAAGGCTCAGTTTGAAAAATAATGTGTGCTTATTTAACATGCATCTCTGGCATGGTTCACAAGATGCAAAATGCACTCTTTGTGAAACCAGTGAGTAATCAAAGCTGCTGTAAAAGGGACTGTCGGACCACACCAAGACAGGCATATAAATAAAAAAATATTGGAATGGACACAGTAAAAACTATGATTTGACACTGCATCCATTTCGTTATTTATTTTCATTACTGACATGGTGGCTTTACAGTGGGCCATATGTACTCACAACTGAGTGCTCACAATTGTAAATTAGAGTAATTGCTCTCATTAGTATTGTTATTAGGATTAGTATTGTCTTTTGTGTCCTTATTTAAGATCATCCTGAATAAAACAATAACAGTAATAAGATTATAAGCCTTGCCTCGGGGCTGTTCTCTCAGCAGCCTGCCTCACACCTTTGTGGTTGTAGGAGGTGTGTTTTGACTGAGTCCAGAAGAATGTGCTGATGGCCCTAGCTGTAGGGCTCCACCATAACAACAGCCACATTCCCTCTGGCTATTGACCCAAGAAGGATGGAATGCAATTAGCACCTATTAGAGAGAGCCTGGAGGAGGCCTGTCAGGCCCACCGGAATTCCCTAGCTACCAGCTCAGACCTGACCTAGGCACAAACACACCCACCCTGGCAATTATTGTATGATGACAAGAACTACTTCAGTAGTGTACTAACACTACAAAAACACTAAAAATATAACACTGACCCATGACAGGCAATAATTCAAGATAGAAAATGATAACTTAACACGTCACCTAGTCTTTATCATTCATTCATTCAACTTTATTTATATAGCACATTTCATACGACAAGCGTAAACTCAATGTGCTTCTATACATAAGTAACATAGATAAAAAAGGAGTACATATAAAAACAAACAGAACAACATAGATAAAAAGAACACGATAAAAACAAACAGGATAACAAGGTATTATTATTATCATTATTCTTAGAAGGGAGATTGTTACGGTATGTAGATTTGGACCAACAGTAGCGGAGCCAGACACAGTCAAATAGGTTAAACAGTTCTTTTAATGTTCACCAAAAAAAAAAAAAAAAAAAAAAAAACACTGCTGGCTAAGGCATAACACAAAAATCTCCAGCTCTCAAAACCAAGGCGAAGGAGAAGGGAGTCGTTGGAACCAGAACAGGAGGTAGTGATGCACAGGAGACAGGAACCACAAGGAGAACGTAGGCGAAGTGACTGGGAATAATCTGGCAACAAGGTGGAGGAATGACCAGTGTTTTATGGAGAGGAGATTAATGAGGATGAGACACAGGTGTGCCTCATCTGGAGACCAACGAAGGCAGAGATTGGCCAGCCCCGTCACCTGTCGCACCTGCAGCAAGAAGACACAAGAGGGAGGGGGAAGGTGGAGAGAAGAGCACCAGCACAAATACCAAAACCCAAAAAACACAGACCCTCAGGATGCTGTGGGACACTGGCTTGAGGAGAGACACATGGAAAGAAGGGTGAACATTGAGAGAAGGTGGCAGTTTGAGTTTCATAACACTGGGATTGATCACCCGTTCAATGGTATAGGGACCAATAAACCAGGGAGTGAGTTTCTTGGAGTGCACTTGCAAAGGGAGGTCTCGATATGACAACCAGACTTGTTGACCAACCTTGTAGTCGGGGGCAGGGGTCCAGCGACAGTTGGCGACAGCTGGTTGCGAGCAGCAGTCCTGGTGAGAGCGGCACAGGCTTCTCACCAGACTCGGCGGGTGCAGCGAAGATGGGCCTGAACGGAAGGTACGGCCACTTCTGTTTCCTGGCAGGGAAATAGAGGATTCTGGAAACCATTAGCTACCATGAATGGTGATATACCTGTGGTGAAGCTGACCAGGGAGTTGTGAGCGTACTCGATCCAGGGCAGGTGAGTGGACCAGGAGGCAGGGAGGCGAACTGTCACGCATTGTAGGGAGGACTCCAAGTCCTGATTGACGCGCTCTGCCTGGCCGTTGGTCTGAGGGTGGTAACCAGAAGACAGGCTGGCTGAGGCCCCCAGTTCCTGGCAAAACGCCTTCCACACCTGGGAGGCGAACTGGGGTCCTCAGTCTGAAACAATGTCCTGGAGAATGCCATGGAGGCAGAAAATGTGCTGCACCAGAAGATTGGCGGTCTCCAAAGCAGAGGGGAGTTTTACTAGGGGAATGAAATGAACTGTTTTCGAGAACCGGTCCACCACGGTGAGGATTACGGTGTTGCCAGCTGATGGCCGGAGACCGGTGACAAAGTCAACAGAAATATGAGACCAGGGGCAATGCGGTATGGGCAAGGGAAGGAGGAGGCCGGCTGGAGCTCGATGAGTGGACATACTGAAGAAAGAATTAAGCCTGTGTGCAGAACGGAGATACGAGAGGTTTTTAATGATCAGTACAAACGATGAATGGGTGTATTGCACCTTCAAGCCAGTGTCTCCACTCCTGGTGGGCAAGCACGACAGCGAGGAGTTCCCTGTTCACCACGTCGTAGTTTTTCTCCGCAGAAGTGAGGCGCCAGGAGAAAAAGGCGCACAGATGGAGCTTCTGGTCCACAGGTGAGCACTGAGAAAGGACTGCCCCGACCCCTGAATCTGAAGCGTCCACCTCAACTACGAGCTGCAGTTGAGGGTCTGGGTGTATTAGCACAGGTGCACTGGAAAACATAGTCTTAAGTTGGTTAAAGGCGGCCTCAGCCGCAGGCGACCACACAAAGGAGCGTTTAACAGATGTGAGTTGAGTTAAGGGGTTCGCCAACGTACTGCAGTTCTTAATAAATCTCCTGTAAAAATTGGCGAACCCCAGGAACCTTTGGAGCTGTTGAGAGAGGTGGAGAGAAGAGCATCAGCACAAATACCAAAACCCAAAAAACACAGACCCTGACAGAGATAATAACAATAATAATACTAATTACCAAAACAACTAAACTAAAAACTAAAAGCTTGCGAAGAAAGATATGTTTTTAGCTGGTTTTTAAAAGAGAACACTGTTGTGGCAGACCGTAGTTCATGTGGAAGAGAATTCCAGAGAGTTGGTCCATAATGACTGAAAGCACCATGAGCTGATTTATTCTTGATTTTAGGTATAGTGAGGAGACCTATATTTGATGATCTAAGTGATCTCTCTGGTGTGTACTCAGTGAGCATGTCAGGAACATAAGAAGGGGCCAGACCATCAAGACATTTAAAAATAATAAGAAGCATTTTAAAATCAACTTTGTTTTACCGGGAGCCAATGGCGCGTTTGGCTGCCGCTACTCACCGGCAACTTTTAAACTTTTAAAGTGTTTGTACGGTTCTCCAGCCACACTCCTACCGTATTTTTTGGGAATCTTACCCTCCTCTTTCGCCTGATGCTTTTCATTTCTGCTGTCACCCCTTCATACTTCTGTAATAGCCGGCTAACTTTTGCCTACCTGCTCAGCGCTCCGCCCGGCTCCACGTCACTGCCTTTCTACAGCGCTCCACTATGTGGGCCAGCAGGGCTTGTGTGTGGTCCCTACTGGTCTGGACTGTCCTGTCTCTCCTCCATCTACCTGTGGAAGGACTACTCCAGTACTCGGCGGCTGAGCTTCTCAGGCTCCGCTCTCATCGGTCCAGATCTCCACCGACAGCTCTTCGTCTCCATCCGGACATCGGCTTCCAGCATCGCCCGAAGTACATCCACCGTGGTTCCCGGCGGGGTTTCCTCTTCTCCGGCTCCAAAGGGATTACCTCCTTCTGGTCCTCCTCTCGCCGCCCACCCATAAACACCGGCCGGTCTGTCGACCACAGTGTGTTAGCCCATCTGGCTAGGTCGGCTAATGCTCCTCTCTCCAGCGACAACACCAGCGTCAGCTTCGGTCTACTGAACATCCGCTCCCTCACGGGCAAAGGACATCTCGTCCAGGATCTCCTTTCCGACCGTAAGCTCGATTTTCTATGTTTGAATGAGACCTGGCAACTACCTGGTGACTTTTCCCAGCTCAATGACTCTACTCCTCCGGGGTTTGTTTACATTTGCAAACCTCGCGGCTCTGGTCGCGGAGGTGGTCTCGCGATTCTTTACCGCGAGAAGTGGAAGGTCGTTCCAGTTTCTGTGCCTCCTCTCTCGTCATTTGAATGCCTTGCCTGTCAAATATCCGGACCCACTCCCACAATCATTGCCACAGTTTACCGTCCCCCCAAGCCTCACACTGAATTTTTAAATGAATTCTCTGCCCTCCTCACCCACCTCTCCACTCTCTCTCCAAATGTAATTCTGCTGGGAGATTTCAACATACACATGGACAATACTGCTCTTCCCCTCACCAAAGACTTTTCTTCATCACTCGACAGTTTTGGCTTCCAACAGTTCTCAGACTTCCCCACACACATAAAAGGACACACCCTGGACTTAATTTGCTGCTCTGGTCTCACACCCTCCAACTGTACTGCTGATCAACTCCATATTACGGACCATTTCCTTCTCTCATTTAATGTCACCCTCCGCTTCTCCATTTCCAAGACCCCCCGTGTTATTTCATTCCGCAACATTAAGGACATTAACATGGATTCCCTCTCCTCCTGTATCGCCACTCTGACTCCGGACTCTTCCTCCTCCCCTGATGATCTTGTCACCCTGTACAATAATGGTCTTACCAACATTCTCAACTCACTCGCTCCTGTCAAATCTCGTTCTGTTTTCTTCACTCGCTCTGCTCCCTGGTTCACTCCCGATCTCCGCGCCATGAAATCCAAAAATCGACAGCTCGAAAGACTCTACAGGAAATCTGGTCTCACCATCCACAAAGACTTGTATTCTGCTCAGTTATCTCTCTATAAGGACTCCATCTCTCATGCTAAAGCACAATACTACTCTGGACTTATCTGCTCTAATGCAGGCAACACAAAGACTCTCTTTTCCGTTTTCAACAGCATCATCCAACCCCCAGACTCCCTACCCCCCCACCTCTACTCCCCGGACACCTGTAATTCTCTCCTCCAGTTCTTCAATGAAAAGGTCATGAAAATCCACCAGCATCTTGGCTCCACAACCTCACCCCTCCCCTCCTCTGAACTTCTTCTGCCCTGTCATCCATTTTCCGCCTTTGAACTCCCTCGTCCCTCAGTAATCTCCGAGCTCATCACCAAGTCCAAGCCTTCTACTTGCCAACTGGATCCCCTCCCCACAGTCCTGGTCAGATCCTGCCTCCCCTCTCTGCTCCCCCTCATTTCAGCCATCATCCACTCCTCACTATCCTCTGGAATTGTTCCCACTCTTTTCAAATCTGCAGCCGTCAGCCCCATCCTGAAGAAGCCTGGTTCAGATCCTAATAACTTCAATAACCTCCGCCCCATTTCTCACCTTCCTTTCCTCTCCAAAATTCTAGAGAAAACTGTTGCCTCTCAGCTCCACTCCCATCTCTCCCAAAACAGCCTCTATGAACAATTCCAGTCCGGTTTCCGTCCCCGCCACAGCACAGAAACAGCCCTAATAAGGATCACAGATGACCTCCTCATGGCATCCGACTCCGGTTTGATTTCCATCCTCATCCTCCTCGATCTGAGCGCAGCCTTCGACACCGTTTCTCACCCCATCCTCCTCAGTAGACTCTCCTCCATTGGCATTACTCACACCCCCCTTCACTGGTTCCACTCATACCTCTCTGGCCGCACTCAGTTCATTCAGCTTAAGTCCTTCACCTCACAGCCCTCCCCTGTTACTTCAGGTGTGCCCCAGGGCTCTGTCCTGGGGCCCCTCCTCTTCATCATATACCTTCTCCCCCTCGGAAATATCTTCCGTAAACATGGTATCCATTTTCACTGCTTCGCGGATGACACCCAGCTCTATCTTTCCAGTAAACCTAACTCCACTCTCCCACCCTCCTCCCTCACCCACTGCCTTTCGGAAATCAAATCCTGGTTCACCGCAAACTTCCTCAAATTAAACAGTGATAAAACTGAACTTCTTATTATCGGCGCCAAATCCTCCCTATCCAAAGTTGACAGTTTTTCCCTCACCATAGACAGCTCCACAGTGTCCCCCTCCCCACAGGTTAAGAGCCTGGGTGTCATCCTCGACAGCTCACTTTCTTTCCACTCCCACATTAATAACATCACTCGGTCTGCATATTTCCATCTACGCAATATTAACCGTCTCCGCCCCTCTCTCACCCCTCAAACCACTGCCATTCTAGTACACAGCCTCGTCACCTCCCGTATTGACTACTGTAATTCACTCCTCTTTGGTCTCCCCCACAAATCCCTCCATAAGCTCCAACTGGTCCAAAACTCTGCAGCCCGTATCATCACCCGAACCCCCTCCTTTCACCACATCACCCCCGTCCTCCAGCAGCTCCATTGGCTCCCGGTCAAATTCCGTATCATGTTCAAAATCCTTCTCTATACATTCAAAGCCATCCACAACCTCGCCCCCCCCTATTTGTCTGATCTCATCCACATTACCACCCCCTCTCGTTCCCTCAGGTCTTCCTCCTCCCTTCACCTCTCCATGCCCTCTGCCCGCCTCAGCACCATGGGGAGCAGAGCTTTCAGCCGCTCTGCTCCCCAACTCTGGAACTCTCTCCCACCAGACATCCGTAACATTGTTTCTTTACCCCAGTTCAAATCAAGACTCAAAACTCATCTGTTTCAATCTGCATATTCGCTGTAATTTCATTGTTTTCTTGCAATTGTCGCGTTATTTTTGTCTGTTGTTTTTTATTTATTTTTTGTGTTTTTAATCTTCTGTAAAGTGTCCTTGAGTGTTGTGAAAGGCGCTGCCAAATAAAATGTATTATTATTATTATTATTATTAAAATAGGAGTCATGTGATCAGATCTTTAAGTTTTTGTTAAAACTCTTGCTGCTGCATTTTGAATAAGATGGAGTTTATTTAATGTCTGCTTTGTCAGTCCAGCAAAAAGTGAATTACAGTAGTCCAGCCTACTGGAAATAAAAGCGTGGACCAGCTTTTCAGAGTCTGACTGAGACAAGAAAGATCTGACTTTTGATATATTTCTGAGGTGATAAAAGGCAGTCTTAGAAATATTAGAGATGTACTTCTGGAAGTTAAGATCAGCATCTAAAATTACACCCAAGTTCTTGACATGATCACATGGTTTTACAGAGAGAAGAGTTAACAAAGATTGAATTTCATTCCTCAAAGCCTTTGGTCCAACTAACAGAATCTCTGTTTTAAGATTAAGCTGTAAAAAATTCTTCGCCATCCAAAATCTGATATCTGTGATGCACTGGATGAGGTTGTTTACTGGCCTAAGGTTATCAGTGGAGACGGATATGTATAACTGTGTGTCATCAGCATACGATTGATATGAAATATTATATTGTTGTATTAAGGTCCACAGTGTCAAATGCTGCACTGAGGTTGAGGAGTATCAAAACTGAAACCTTATGATTGTCTGTGTCAATTTTCGGATCATTAATAACTCTGACCAGAGCAGACTTGACTCTGAAACCAGACTGGTAAATATCAATTATTATTGGACAGATATATAATTGTCGGTAGACAACATTTTCAAGAATTTTCCCCAAAAATGGAAGATTTGATATTGGTCTATAATTCTCAAACACAAGTGAGTCAAGATTATTCTTTTTCAACGGTGGTGTTACAATAGCATGTTTGAGACATGAAGGGAAGATACCAGAATCCAGAGAAGCATTAACCATCTCAAGGACATCTTCTACCAAACAGCTAAATACATTTTTGAATAACTTAGTAGGCATTGGGTCAAGAGCACATGTTGCAGAGCTGAGCTGCTGCAGCACATTTTGTAGCTCATTAGACTCAATCAGAGCAAAATTGGAAAGAGTGCTGGGAGTATGGCACAAGTGGAAAAGGAGAGGTCACACCCACCAGCAGAGGAAGCCACAATTACATTTCTAATAATTGAAACTGAATTAATTGAAGTTGAAATTATTGACCAAATTGTCACACAAAGAAGATGGGTTAGAACCAGACTGAACCTTGCTACACCTGACAGAGCTAGTATATCTAGCAATAAATCTGTCAGATGTTGCAGTACAGATTAGCTGTCTTTTGACTAATTTTAAACCAGGTACATATTTGGTCATTAGATCAGTATTAAAAAAAATATATATAAAAGTGATCTGAAATCCCACGTCTAAAACACTTTGGGGTAATATCAAGGCCTTTAGAAAAAAGCAAGGTCAAGTGTGTGACCTTGATTGTGGGTAGGACCAGCAATGTGCTGTATGAGCTCAAAGGCTGATAACATGTCAGTGAACTGATTAGCAAAGCTATCATCTGAGTTATCAACATGAATGTTAAAATCACCAGTAATAACAATTGAGTCATATTCAACAGTAATTTTAGATAAAAGGTTACCAAATTCAGATAAAAAGCCTTTTTTGAGGCTAACACCGCCACCTTTCTTGTTAGACCTGGTACAGTGTGAAAATCAAAAATTAGATGGTGAAGCTTCAATCAGCTCCTTGCTACCAGTTTCATCAAGCCAGATCTCAGTGAGTAAAACACAATCAAGTTGCTGAGATTTTCTAATATCATTTACAATGAAGTTTTATTAGTAACATTGTGACATTGAGAAGGGCCATGTTTAAAGTGCATGGTGTGTAAGTGGAATGGTCAGTTAAGGTAGGTTCAGGCCTAGTGTAACCCCTTTTCTATGTAGTCAGGAAAAAAAATCTAAATCTGAATCACTTTGGTCTTCAGAAACACAAACTGTCTAAATCTACACAACACAGGGCTCAAATAACTAGGAGATTGGCAATGATAACTCTGCTTAGAGTGAAAAGAAACCTCCAACCACAATAAGAGACTGACAATTACTTTAGTAGAAAGGTAGAACGTGTATTGTCAAGGCTTTAACCATTCTCACTAAAAGACTTGACCCGCCCCAAAAAAAATTGTTTCACAACATAAACATGAACAGAAATCAGTTCAATCAGTTGAATGACCTCTGTCACCAATCAGTTATCAGTTTCAATACTGTTCATTGAGGTTGTTCCTTTTTGTGCAGTTCTTCACACTGTCCATTTCAGTTTGTTGCAGTCAGTTTTTTTCTCGTTAGGATTTAAATTGTCCAATTGCTTAGTGTTTTTTTTTCTCTGATGCATCAGGGGGTTTTTTGTGTGTGTGTGTGTGTGTGTGTGTGTGTGTGTGTGTGTGTGTGTGTGTGTGTGTGTGTCAGGCCTGACTCAAAAAGTATATATATAAAAAAAAGTCTGAGCTCTCAGATGAAATAAAAATACACAAATCTTCCAATGGAAATGGGAAATCCGTCTTTTGTCCTACCACCCTCCTGGAAAACAGGTGGCCATCAGATCCAGAATGCTCTTTGCAGACTCTTCAGGCGGAACCCAGTCCATGGATAGCACTGCTCATTCTTTAAAATGATTCTATCAAAGGAAAACCAGTCTGCACAAAACATGCAGAGCAATTACTCAATGTGCAAAATAAAATATATAATCCACCTAAAATGAATTACCTGCATTTGGATTTCAAAATAATAAAGAATATCTTTAAGTCAGAAATGCTGTCTTTCTTCAAGTTGTCATAATTACTGGTCAATAACAACATATTTTTTTACCCAAAAAATAAAATAATACAATAAATGACCAATGGAACAATTAAAAGTGCACATTAAACTTATACCGTTATACCATCACTCCACACAGCGTGTGTTAGCTCACGTGCAGCTCACCTGCTAAAAAACAAGTGTAGGGGGTGCTAGCTTAGTTTTTCACTGCTAACACAGCTAACTACTCATTTGCAGCTCAAAATAATCACTTCCTCACAAAAAATGGCATATCCTGGCTGGTTTTATAGTTTAAAGTGTACACTGATTCACACTATTTGTTCATACATTTTAGAAACAGGCTGCTAAATGCATATATTTAACACCCATCAGGATATTCTTCAACAATTTTCCACTCTCCTCGGCTTAAACCATCACAGGACTCGACCATATCACTTCACAGCTTACAAAAAGGACATTTGCTGTGGTAAAACTGATATTTTACCGAATCGTTTCCTCATCCGACTCTCAGAGAAGGCGAAAAAAAGTTTTTTCTCTCTGACCGGAGCTGTCGAGTGCAGTGCTGCGGTGCATTCATAGTAAATTGGGAAAAACAATACTTACCGAAAACCTGCCATTTCTGGCACTGTGATGCATTCATTGTACATAGGAAAAACTATATTTGGCAGAAAGACTCACATTAACTGGAAAATGAAAATAAAATAAAAGTTTCAACAATAAAATAACATACGTTACACTAGGATGGCTAGAATTATTCAGAGACTGTGACTGGGAGTCAAAGCACACAGTGGCAGGACTCACACAGTTAATACTTGAAATGTTAGTGGGTGACATAGAGATCAGGATTGAGTCTTGCCGTAGTGTATTTCAGGATCAGAATGCTATAAAGTTTATAAAATTTGTGGTCAGCTGTTTTGTGCCCTTTCTGTTGGGGTGTACACCATCCGCCATCCGTACAGGCTTCAGTTAGTCCAAAAGTAATCAAAGTTAGTGATAAAGTCATATCCTGCAGCAGAGCAGAAATTCAGCAGAATGGGGCTCCCATACTCTCAACTGTACAGCACAGAGACTGCTGGAATTTCTCATCATGACGTCCTTTGGGCCAGCATCAGCGTCAGGCATACTCGGCAGATCCAGCGGTGCCGCTACCAGGCTGGGGGGGCAATGGCCAGGTGGAAGGCAGAGACCCGGTGTGGCAGCCGGCGCTCTGGGTGCTGGGACAGAAACGCCATTGCTGTCCTCCGAAGAGGAAATACACACTTGAGGGCGCTTGTCAGATGGAGAGACAGCACTGGTGCTTGAGTTTCTGCACGAAGATCTGCGCCTTTTTGAAGCAACTCCCTTCGGCACACCCTCTATTCAACAGTGGTGAAGGTGACGTTGGTACATTAGCCAGGGGAGCAAAGAAGTTGGACAATTCCAATTCCGTAGAATCATCCTGGGAATCGTAAGAGAGGAAGGGAGCGTCTATTCTTGCCTTTGACCACTGAGGACCAGCTGGAACAGCCTGGAGACGGGTCATCTGAAAGTGTTATCCCCGCTGGTAGACTGGTTGGCTCGGTGTACTCCAGCGAGGATAGCCTGGAGCAGAGGTCGTCCTGATGCTGGAGAAGGGAGAATTAAATTAGATAACCGACTGAGGGAGAGAGTCAGGGAGAAGTCGGGCAAGTCTAAGACCACCCCCATTACTCAACCGAAGTCAGTTCTTCCGTCTCCTTCCCTACCCAGAACCGCTCTGCCCGGACTAACGGGAGCGCCCCCGGCAGGAGAGGGGGAGCCTATGCAACTGGGTCGAGCGCCGTTAACCCCCAGCGAGAGACAACGGTGGATCCGGATGAGACTCTGCCTCTACTGTGGACAAGCTGGACACTACATCTCCTCCTGCTCTCTCAAGCCAAAAGACGGGGCTCACTAGTGAAAGGGGGCACTCTGGTGAGCCGAGCAGTTTCTCAACACAGCCCTCCTCCTCGAGTAAGTTTACCAGCCATTGTACATAGTCATCATAGTCAAGCGCCGCTTACGGCATTAGTAGATTTAGGGGCCAATGATAATTTTATTGACAAGGATTTAGTGGTCCAGCTCGGGATTGAGACAGAACCTCTAGAGGTCCCTAGGGATGCTAGTGCTCTTGATGGTAGTTTAATTGCCACTGTAACCCACCGCACCATTCCCATAACCCTTATCTTATCTGGTAACCATAGAGAGCAGATTCGGTTTTGTGCGCTCTCCACCCCCACTTCACCTGTGGTTCTTGGGCTTCCCTGGCTACATGTCCACAACCCCACTATTGACTGGCAAACCGCTAGTATTACCAGTTGGAGCTCATTCTGTCACACCCATTGTCTTCGTTCTGCTTCACCGATCCCTGAATCACAGCCTGTGGTTTCCCAAGAGTCACCGGATTTATCCTCCGTGCCTCCTGAGTATCACCATCTGTCCCAAGTTTTTAGCAAGGATTTAGCCCTTTCCTTGCCACCCCACAGACCATACAATATGGCCATAGACCTCCTCCCGGGGGCCAAGTTCCCCGCCAGTAGAATGTTTAATATCTCTCGTCCTGAGAAGGAGGCTATGGAGAAGTATCTTTCAGAGTCACTAGCGGCTGGCATTATCCGACCATTGTCATCCCCCCTGGGAGCGGGATTTTTCTTTGTAGAAAAGAAAGATAAGACACTCCGCCCCTGCATTGATTTCCATGGTCTTAACGAAATCACCATCAAAAACAAATATCCCTTGCCTCTCATAGATCCCTCCTTTGAGCCGTTATGTAAAGCCACAGTGTTCACGAAGCTGGATCTCCGCAACGCATATCACCTTATACGGATAAGAGAGGGAGACGAATGGAAGACAGCCTTCAACACCCCTCTAGGCCACTTTGAATATCTTGTGATACCTTTTGGTCTAACAAACGCTCCTGCTGATTTCCAAACTCTTATCATTGATGTGTTACAGGATATGCTTAACCGATTTGTGTTCGTCTACCTAGACGATATTCTCATTTTTTCTCAGTCACAGGAGGAGCACACACGACAAGTTCAACAGGTCCTACAGCGTCTCCTGGAGAATCGTCTGTACGTTAAGCCCGAGAAATGTGAGTTCCATGTAAAGTCTGTCAACTCTCTGGGTTATGTAATCGCACAGGGACAGCTTCAACCAGATCCTGCCAAGATAAGAGCTGTGGCAGAGTGGCCCACTCCTACTTCCCGTAAGCAACTTCAGAGTTTCTTAGGGTTCGCTAACTTTTACAGGAGATTCATTCGAGACTACAGCAAAGTAGCAGCCCCTCTCACTAGACTCACCTCTGTGAAAGACCCCTACCGCTGGACTTTGGAGGCCGAAGGTGCGTTTCGTAGGATGAAAGACTTGTTCACACACGCTCTGGTGCTTCTCCACCCCGATCCCGAGCGGCAATTCATGGTGGAGATAGATGCTTCTGAGTCGGGCGTGGGAGCTGTCCTCTCTCAACGGGGTGCCGATTCCAACAAGATCCATCCGTGTGCTTTCTTTTCCAGGTGATTATCCGCGGCGGAGAGAAACTACGATGTTGGAAACCGTGAGCTTCTGGCGGTGGTGTTAGTGCTCCAGGAATGGTGACACTGGCTGGAGGGTGCAGTTCATCCATTTCTGGTATGGACAGACCATAAAAATCTGGCTTATCTGCGGACAGCGAGGAGATTAAATTCCCGTCAAGCACGGTGGGCTTAATTTCTCAGCAGATTTAACTTCTCACTATCTTACCGCCCAGGCTCACGCAATGTCAAACCTGATGTTCTTTCCCGTCAGTTTTCCCCCGACTTTCCCGACATAGAGCCTGAAACTATCATACCTCCGTCCTGCGTCATTGGGGCAGCTTCATGGGAGATTGAGAGGGTGGTCAGAGAGGCACAGAAGAGCAAACCGGATCCTGGTAATGGGCCTGCCGGCTGCATGTTTGTCCCTAACTCTGTTCGCTCACAGGTTCTTCAGTGGGGACATTCCTCCAAATTAGCATGTCACCCTGGTATTTATCGCACTCTGAGGTTTATTCAGCAATCCTTCTGGTGGCCCACTATCACTCAGGAAACTAGGGAATTTGTTACAGCTTGTACGGTGTGTGCTCGCAGTAAGGCCACTAATCGCCCACCGGCAGGGCTGTTACTCCCTTTACCCATCCCCAGCAGACCATGGTCACATAGAGCCATGGATTTTGTGACTGGGTTAGCCCCCTCTGAGGGCCACACCGTTATCTTAACCATTGTTAACCGATTCTCCAAATCGGTACATTTTGTGCCATTACCTAAACTCCCTTCAGCCTTAGAGACTGCCAACATCTTGGTGGCCGAGGTTTTCCGGGTGCACGGCATACCAGTGGACATTGTGTCTGACCGAGGACCCCAGTTTTCATCTCAAGTGTGGCAACCTTTTTGTAAGGCTATCGGTGCTTCAACTGAGAGAGCTAACCAAGACCTGGAATCCGCACTTCGCTGCGTCACAGCTCGTCACCCTGCATCCTGGAGCACACACCTGCTGTGGATTGAATATGCCCACAACTCCCTCACCAGCTCGGCTACCGGTATGTCTCCATTCATGGCCGCTAACGGTTTTCAGCCTTCTCTGTTTCCCACACAGGAAAGACAAGCCGCGGTTCCTTCACTGCAGGCCCATCTTCAATGAGTCCACAGCGTCTGGAGAGTGGCTAGGGCAGCCTTAACTCGCTCGTCAGAGAGGAATCAGCACCTGGCGGATAAGCACAGAACCCCTTCTCCTCAGTATCAACCGGGACAGCAGGTGTGGCTCTCCTCCCGCGACCTCCCTCTCATGGTGGACTCACGTAAATTGGCACCACGTTACATTGGTCCGTTTGAGATTATTGAAGTCATCAATCCCTCTGCTGTCCGCTTAAGACTGCCTAAATCCATGAAAGTACATCCCACCTTTCACGTGTCTTTGCTGAAGCCTGCCTCCTCCAGTGCACTGTGCCCTCCAGCCGAACCCCCTCCACCCGCCCGACTTGTAGATGACCACCCCGCCTACACGGTCCGTAAGGTCTTGGACGTTAGACGGCGTGGGCATGGTTTTCAATATCTGGTGGGGGAAGGATACGGTCCGGAGGAGAGGTCCTGGATTGGCAGGAGGCTTATTTTGGATCCCGACCTCCTCCGGCAGTTTTATTATGAGTACCCGGACAAGCCTGGGAGAACGTTCGTTAGAGGAGGGGTACTTTTATGATTGGAGCGAGATTTATGTTTTTTAGTTTCCTTTATAGTGGTGTGGGGCTGGTCTTTTTGTTTTGTCCTTTATCGGCTGAGGTTGGGCGGAGTTTTGGGAGCTTTCACTGACACATCTGGTTCCCATCTCAATCCCGGACGGGATAAAGACGGCGTTCAGTGGAGGGCTCGTCACCAGATTATTTCCGCCTCTCAGAGGTATAGTTGGTTTGCTAGTTAGTTAGTTTGCTAGTGACTTAAGGATACACTCTTGAGAACTACTGTTCGTATATACCTCGTGATTTATCACTGGTTCTTTCTTCTTAACCTTCCGCTGCAGAGGGTCCTCCTGTGCCCGTTACCAGTGTCCTGCTCCCCACATCAGCATCCCTGCCTCCTCGCCGCTGGACCCTGCTCGGCCACCTGCCTCTAGCCCGCACCACCATCCGTGTTCTCTTCTGCATCTCATCACCACATGTCATCTCACCCTACGGACACTCTTATTCGTCATACCGCACTCCACTACGTCCTCAGGATCCACTCGTCTCATCCGGATCCTGTGCTGTCTTCACCACTCTGTGTACTCACAACCAAACCATTCACTCGAGTGTCTGCCAGACACCGTGTACAATAAATCCTTTTACTGGTCACTCCACACCTGAGTATGTTTTTGAACAATGTTAAAATGCCATTGAAAATTGCCTATTTAAATTATATGTATGATTGACCATAGTGAGAAGCAGATGAGCCCTCGTCTGAAGCATGAATTAATCTTCGCCTCATAAAATGAAATGACGTCGCACGCCTATGAACCACCCCACATGAGAGACAGCCTATCGATTAGACACGCCCCGGAGCGAGATTTAAAAACTGGCCGTAGAGCGTGGCAGATTTCACCTTCACTTCGTCACTTCTTTCTTCACGTACTCTTACTTTTTCCTGACCACTTCTTTGACTTCATACACTTCTTTTACTTCTTTCATTTTTTTTTGAAGTCTTAATTTTCACTTTGTTGCTGCTACACTTTTCTTGCGCAGCCTTAATTTTTCTTTGCCTCGAACAATTGTTTTGTTCCGTCGTTTTTTTTAGTCCTTTGCGAAACTCCTTGCCACACCAAGTCACACGATTGATTCTTGTAAAGTACTAGTCAAGTAATTATAATTTTGGAGACACTTTTCGACCGGCCATCAAAGAGGCTATCCATCTTGTTATCTGTTTAAAATCGTACTTCACGGTTACCAACTAAGATGACAACCTGCAGCCAGCTGCTGAACCCTTGAATCAGGGTAAACAACCACCTGAAGCCGTTCTTTGCCTGTCACAGACACCGGAGAGATCCAGTCCCTGAAACATCATCGTCCAATATCAGCTCTCAACCTTGGTGTGCCTGGTTCTGTCACCAGACCGCCAAGCCATGGACGACCACTGGAAGCATCTTCGGGCCAGTTCGGAGACGGCCTTGATTGGAACGCTGCTGACCAAGTAGGCATGATAAGCGGGTTTGAATAAGAGCTGGTCCCTGAGGTTATGATACTGTTAAATTGTCTAAATTCTCTCAACCATTCGCTCCGTAAATTAACTTCACATTCACGTCCCCATTTTCCCCTTTAAACTACTTCTCACTATCACCAAACTTAATATGCCATTGTTTGCCATAAGTTTCTCTCTGCAATTGCTTGTATTGTTTCACATCACCTATATCATCATAATCTGCAATGTAACTGTTATGTTAGCTGTATATAACTTGTACTCGACTCATTTCATGTTCATGTAACTTGGAACTGATTCAGACATTTACAGACCTTGTTTTCCTGACTTAGCATGTTTGTGCTACTGCTTCCTTTCTTTTACAAGTAATAAATCTATTTATATCCATGACTGACCAACTTTGTGAGCTTAGCTAGTTAGCATTTGACATAATAACCTTTGGAGAACTGACAGACTTGTCAACCAATAAGACACGAGTATTTAAACATATTTTTGTTTAAACCCTCTTTGATTGGTCTCATCTTGACTATGTTCCATTCATTGAAGATAGACAAAATTACAACACTGCCATCTTCTTTAGTGACAATTAGCTACCCACCACCACCAAAGCGAAGAATTATTCAGGGCAAAGGAGAAAAATCTTTGGGTCTACAGCCCTTAATGACCAGGCTACGCGAGAGCCGTGGTGCTCGGTAAGCAAAGTGCCTTCTCTGAGTATGTAATGATCTATCTCTTCACTTTCTTTGTTTAGTCTTAATTTGTAGTCACAGGAAAGGGTTAGAGCCCACTGAGTTCAACGAAAATACAGATATTACATAACAGGTGTCCTACATAGTAGCAATGATGTAGCCATTTGATAGTGCTTTGTAATACCTAATATTTTCCCAACAGACCTTGTGATTCTAAGTGCTTCCAAAGGCTTCTTCAGTTCTAGAAGAATTGGAGGGACAATCCGAGGGACAATCCCCTTTATTTGTCACACAATTTTTTTCATGCACATGCACACACACGACATGCAAATTGGTGAAACTTGTCTGCATTTATCCCATCCTGGTTGTCCTTCCTCCGCGGCAGACCAGGATCGGTAGGCTGCCATCCGACTGGCGCCCGGGGACCCGGTTTCTGTTCGTCACCATTGGTTAGGTGGTGATCTTCTTGCATGTTTTTAGTGGGTTTTTTTAAGGAGGAAACCCCAGGTGAGCATGGGGAAAACATGCAAACTCCACACAGAAAGCCCCCTTTCCTCGAGCAGCAGGCACTGAAGACATAACCCTAACTGACTGGTTAGGAGTCTCAGGTATTTATCCTCTTGCAGAATCACACCTCCACCCAGAATCATGCGAGTCGTTAGAGTCAGATGAGTCACAGTGAGTCAGGGCTGGAACAATAGGCGTTGATGGGTGATAATGGTTGGGTCGTTGACCCACCCATCATGTGATACAACAGGGTCATGTGATTCCTGGATTCCTTGCTGTGCTGCCTGGGGAGATATCTCAGGACTGCATTGTAAGTGGCTGATAAGTGGTGTCTTAGCCCACTTCCTCTATTCAGTGAGGGTCTTTCCAGTTTGACATGAATGGCTGCTTTCACTCCTCTTTCAAACCATCTGTCTTCCCTGGCCAAAATATGTACATTATGATCCTCAAAGGAATGTCCATTGTCCTTGAAATGTAGGTGAACTGCTGAGGTGGCTGTAGCTCAGGAGGTAGAACGGTCATCTGCCAAGCAGGAAGTTGATGGTTCAATCCCTGGCCTTGACATGCCGAAGTATCTTTGGGCAAGATACTGAACCCCAAATATGCCCCAGACGGTGTGTGAATTCATATGTACGTCGCTTTGGATAAAAGCGTCTGCCAAATGTAATGTAATTGTAATTGTAATTGAGTCTTGACCAGAGGTGTTGGCTCTTCTGTGTTGGTTCTTTTGTGTTGTGCACTTGTGAAGCATTGGTTGCTTGGTGTCCCCAGTGTACAAGTCTCTGCATTCCTCACTGCATTGCGCTGCATAAACTATGTTGCTCTGCTTGTGTCTGGGTGTTTTGTCCTTAGGGTGGACAATTTTCTGTCTTAAGGTGTTACTGGGATTGAAGTGAATGGGGATTTGGTGTTTGTTGAAAATCCCTCTGAGTTTTTCAGATACTCCTGCAATGTAGGGGGTGACAATGTTGTTCTGTTTACGGCCCCTTTCTTCTCTCTCTGTTCTGTGTCTTTTTGTGGCCTTGATGAAAGCCCAGTTTGGGTAGCCACACGTTCTGAGTGCTTTCCTGATGTGTTTCTGCTCCTTATTCTTGCCTTCTGTCCTTGTGGATATGTTCTAAGCTTGGCGTTGAAGGGTTATGATAACTCCCAGCTTGGGTGGTGAGAATCAAAGAGCAAATATTGATCAGTGTGTGTGGGTTCTCTGTATATTTCAAATTTGAGGCTCCTGTCCTCTTCAATGTGCGATGAACAACCCAAAAAGGCCAGGCTGTCTCTTTTGACATCCCAAGTGAACTTGATGTTGCTGTCCACTGCATTGATGTGTTCAGTGAGAGCTTCTACTTCCTGTGTTCTAATTTTGACCCAGGTGTCATCCACGTACCTAAACCAATGGCTTGGGGGAAGTTCCTGTGAAGGTGATCAGGGCTCTGATCAGAGATTGGCCACTATCGGGGAGAACTGGTGTTCTGATTCTGTGCACCATATTGCACATACAGTGTAATGGACAATGATTCAAAAGAGATGGCAAAGAATGGCATGGAACATCATGGAGAAGGAATCCTTTATCTGGACTTTTGACACACTTTGTCAGAACATGGGAAATCAGAGCAAAATATGTACTGACCAGGGCTTAATATGTGCTGGAACAGGATCCTGCTGAAACAGAATCTGAGACCTCCTACAGGGTCGACACCTATTTGATTGAAATCCAGTACCTCCTTTGTCAATATCAAAATCTGTAAATAAATTTTGTGTAATTCTTAATGTTATAGCCCTACAGTAAAGCAAGTGGGCATTCGAAATGGAGTAATGTGTGAAGGGGCAGTCCCCCTGCTGATTTTGAGAGATTAATGTGAATGCTCTCATCAATAAGTGTAAATAAGTAATGCTTTGTTTGTCGCAAGAGTTTTGTTTAGTTTAATTTAGTTTTAACATCTAGCACCTGGGTGTTTTCCAACGTGCTTCAGGCACTGTAGATTTTGATATGACCTGTTATTTTTCTTTCCACTGGAACTGCACCCTCTCTGTGTATCGGGACCTCCTGATTTACAAATTAAAAACTGGTACCAACCCTCATAGCCAAATTGCTTCTGTCTTCAGTAAGTATATCGGTTTTGGGTTTGTTGTTTGGCACGTTGATTTTTTAATTTGTGCATTGACTTATGCAGGAGTGATGCAGGAATCTCTTTGAAAGAAGATTCACCCAGTAAATTTATGGAATGTATTTCATTTGAACTCATTCTCTCTGCTCCACAAAAATGGCATGCTGACACCAATAATGTTGTTTCTTCCAAACAAACAAACTTCATTGTCATTAAGTAAACAGCGTACACCAAACAAAATTTTGTTGCAACATGCTCAGGACAGGATTAAAATATAATGAAATGTTGTGATATACACAAGTATATTAAAATAAACAGCAGAAATAATGCTCATTTTGAGTTCAGCAGTCTGATGACCTGAGGGAAAAAGCTGTTGCAGAACCTGGTGGTCCTGCATAGAATGCTGCAAAACTGCATTTCGTTGTCTCTGTGTTGCACTCTGATGATGACAATAAAGTTGAATCTAATCTAAAAACCTCTTTCCAGAGGCCAGCAGAGAGAACAGACAGGGGTGTGAGGAGTCACTGATGATGTTTCTGGCATATGACATGCAGCGTTTAGGTGCGATGTCCTGAATGGAGGGGAGAGAAGTCCCAATGATTTTCTGCGATGTCCTCACCACTCTCCTCACAATCTTCCAGTCAACGGCACTGCAGCTTCTGCACCACACAGAGATGCAGCTGGTCAAGATACTCTCTATGGTGCTTCTGTAGAATGTAGTGAGGTTGGGCGGAGGCAGGTGGGCTCTCCTCATCCTGCGCAGGAAGTGCAGGCATTGCTGTGCCCTCTTGACCAGCGATGCGCTGTTCACAGACCAGATGAGGTCATCTGTGATGTGCACCCCCAGGAACAACCATGTGTTTGAGGAGAAGTGAAGCGTGGCTGGGCTGGTTCTTCCTGAAATCGACAATGATCTTTAACTGTCACAAGCCCATACAGCCGCAGCCAAGCAGGGCGCTGCCATCTTTTTTGTTGTCATTTTCTTTAATAGCAGTTTCTTATATTTTCCATTAACATATTATACTGAATAAAAGACATCATTTTAAGACGTTAATGTGCAGGAACATTGCTTATGTGTTATTGTTCTCTTAGGACATGTGGGCTGGCATACTCCACCTTGTCACAGGAAAACATGAGTGGGCTCATAAAAGTGACAAGGACTGGGCTTTTGGTGTGTGGGCATGGGTTTGTAATGTTTACATTCACAAGTGTTTAACAACGATTCCTATGCTTGAGTTAGAACACAGATGACATTGTTTAAATATTACTCATACACAAGGCATTAATCATTAATTTAATTTGTCAGTGGAAGGATGATAGCCCGGGGGTTAACCCTCAGAGCAGACATGAAAAAACTCCCAACAAATTCACATAGGGAAGGAAAAGTGGAGTAAATCTTGGGAAGGATCTCACAGAGAGTGGGTCCCTTCCTGACAAGTCTCTAAAATACAGGTAGTTGTAAATGATGCAGCACTTATTAGAGACTTATTAGAGTCCTTTCAGAACCAAATTCTGATGCATACCAGGAAGAGATTCAGCTTTATTCCATTTGTCTATTCATCTCGCACCCAACTTGCTGGATTCTAATCATCATATTGTATTTACATATCTTAACTCCTGTCTAGCACATTTAAAACTGAATGACTTATGAGTCTGAGGACTCAGACACATCACACAGATAGGAACAGATTAAAGGGCATGGAGAAGCCCAAGATGGCACTGTGCAGATGTTGGCCATTTGAGGAGGACAAGGCTGTCATGGAGTTTGTCCAGACACCCTGTGGAGGCTCCACTCCTGCTGCACACAGCCAGTGAGACAGATGCTGTTTTGACAGAGTGATGCCTTTTGAGTGCTCTGTGTAATGAATGAACAACTACTGTGTCCGCCTGATGTTTGCTATGTGCAAAACATAGTGAGACAAAGTACAGAAAGGGCATAAATGGTGACACGCTGTTTGACACTGAAGAAGGTTTAGAAGCAGACTTATGTTCCGACAGTGTTCTATGCTGTAGATGAGGACATGAGAAAGAGGCAGGAAAGAAAATCCTAAACATTGTGAATACATGCAGGGATAAACCCAATAGCAACAGCTCTTAGAGGGTGAATCCTATATGAAATAGTACCACTGACCAGTGCAAAGCAAAGCTGATGGCTCCATTTATTAAATGCTTGAAATTAACAACAATATACCCACTAGAAGGGTTAATTTTATATAAGATGACAAATATATGTTCATGCTGTAGGCCATGTTGACTGTATGAAGCACACATCTAAAATAATCATAGTCAATGTCTCCCTTTTCCTGTCCTGGTCATATTCTAATTTCATTATGTCAGATACCAGAAGCTGTTAAACAAGAAGTCGTGGAAGCGGAGCCTGTAATTAGTGAAGGTAGACAAGGAGTATGGCTACATCCCTGACCCCAGAGGGCCATCCTCCAAAGCCACAACACAACAGGCAGAGCCATGCTACATGTGAGAAGGCAGAAGCCTGATGTCCCGCTGCAGTATGGTGGGGTATGTGGGGTATGTGGAATTCAACCTCCAACCACAAAAATGCTACTACAGACACAAGTCAGCTGAGGACAAGGAACAGAAGATTCTTAAGTGGACCTCATTCAACATTTCTTCTTTAGAAACCCAATTCACATGTTTTAACACTATGGCGTGCACCACTTTTTCATTTTCATTCGGACACAAAATTTAGACCCACATGTCCACGCAGACATGACATAAATTATTAATTACTCACTAGGTGACATGTCTCTCATAACAGTACAGTTTTATGAGACAAAATAGCTGTTTTAGGGTTTTTCTTTAGTCTTTCCCACCTTGGTCATCATATCCCCATTATTATTTTATCCAAAATCTCTTTTGTTTAAATTTCTTGAGCAAATAGTTATCCTAAAAATATCAGTACTAAGATATTTGGTCATCGATAGCATATTTAATTTTGCCTATTTTGCCCAGCCCTAATATGGGATAAGCCTTTCAGCCTTCATAAGATGTCTGTCATTACACTGATTCAAGTTGCCTATATTTTCTTAATTACAAGCAGTTTTTTTGACTATAGAGATGTATTGTGATTGGCATAATTTACTGTATATGATGTAAAGACTATCATATCACACATTGACAGTTTATCACAGGTATTATACAGACACTGCATGGTGCTATACAGGAAAAGAGGCAGCAACTTCTGTCGACCAACAAAATACCAACATAGAGTTCAGAACAACTGAATTCAAATTCGAATATACTATTCTGTGTTCCTTCACAAGGCCAAGGACTATCAATATGAACAGCTGACCACAAGAGTAGATGAGATACCTGTGAATACTCAAGTTCCCTTCTAATTGTGGCTACTATCCAAAACTACTAACCAGGTCAGACACAAAGATGGTGGTATGTTATTTTTATAATGTTATGTATATTTTTGATTGCCATCTATATTTTCCAATATAAGCTGTGTGAGCTATGAATGTCTTTACATCACAATATTGGCACTAGCTATCATTTTAACAAAGGAAGCAGGTGTTCATTATCAATGGATTTAGTTTTTCCAAAAACAATGGCATCTATCAGAATCAGAGTTTCACTTGTAGGAGTTTTTTCATTGCTCTCAATGTATTACACAGGAAAAGACATAACAGCTAAGAACAAGGACAATAAAGCTGAACAAATAAAGATAAAAAAAAAAAATGTAAGAAACAAACAAACCAAAAACAGTACATAAGCTGTGCTGCTTGGGTGTTAAAAATGATGTCCCTCTGGTGCTCTTCAGTTTTGGGATCCTACTCATTTAGAATTGTTGTACAGTTTCAAAGCGGTCCCTCAGTACCATGCTAGACTCCTGTGACCATCTTCTCACATACCTGATGGTTGGTGGTTGTTTATTCACCAAAGCTACGTATGCAGGGAGCAGATAAACCAGGTTGTGATTGGAACAGCCCATCAGGGGGAGGGTGATGAACTGTAAACATCCTTAGTGTTTGCATACAGTAAGTCCAGTGTTGTATTCACTCTGGTGTGGCCTTTAACATACTGGGTGAAGGTGGGAGAGAGATGAAGAAATGAAGAGGAGGGCCTGGGAATGTGATGTCTGCATCTGTGAAACCACAGTGTATAAGAGCTCACATGCTGCTGCTACTGCTGCATCGGCCAACGGGGGGATTTACATTGTTATCAAAATGATGTGCGAGCACTCCCTCAACAGGTACTAATTTATTTTCAAACAGAGACCATAGAAATTGTAATTAAACCTGCCATAGTTTTAGACTGTTTTTTACCTGTTGACCTTCACCAACTTATTTCAATAATTTTGTCATAAAGTCATCAACCTGTATTTTAGATCACATCTCAACTAAGCTGCTTAAAGAAGTTTTACCCTTAATTGGCTCTTCTTTATTAGACATGATCAATCTGTCTTTATCAACAGGCTACATACCACTGTCCTTTAATAAAACCTCCTCTTAAAAAGCCTACTTACTCTCTTCAGCCAACTATAAACCGATATCCAATCTCCCCTGTCTCTAAAAATTCCAGAGGAAGCATTTGTTAATCAGCTGTGTGCCTTGCTACACAATAGAATATTTGAGGATTTCCAGTCAGGATTTAGAGTGCATCATGGCACAGAGACAGCACTGGTTAAAGTTACAAATGACCTTCGAATTGCATCAGACAAAAGACTTGTCTCTGCACTAGTCTTATTAGATTTTAGTGCTGTATTTGACACCATTGACCATGGTATCCTATTGCAGAGACTGGAACTCCAATCTCCAATCATATTCACCCTATATATGCTTCCTTTAGGGAACATTGTCAAGAAACACTCAATGAATTTTCATTGCTATGCAGATGATATCCATTATATTTATCAATTAAGCCAGAAGAAACCAATCAGTTAACTAGACTACAAGCATGTCTTCAGGACATAAAGACCTGGGGCCTCATGTACAAATACTTGCGTGGATTTCCTACTGAGACATGGCGTACGCTCAAATCCAGAAAATGTCGTACGCACAAAAATATCCAGATGTATGAATATGTGCGCACGCATGAATCCAAGCACATTTCCTTTGTACATCCCAATCAACGTGGAATTGAGCGCACATGTTGGATTACCCGACCCCTCCCTGTCCACGCCCCTATTTAAATATGCAAATCATATTTAAATAAGCCCTGCATCTGGGATTCCCCTCTCACAAAGAAAAAGAATTTCACCAAAAGCGAATTGGAGGCGCTACTTGCTGAAGTGGAGGTGCACAAAAATGTGCTCTTTGGCACGCTGACCTCCGGCATAAGCAGCAAACGGAAGAGGAGTGAGCGGGAGAGTGTGTGTAAGGCTGTCAATACTGTGGGGTCAGAGAAGCACACACAAGCAGAAGTAAAAAAGAAGTGGTCAGACATCAAGGTGAAGCGGAGGATGGCTGTCCACCGCCAAAGTGTGGCCAAAACAGGCCAGGGGACAGGAGAAGAGGGGCCCACCCCTTTTCAACAGAGAGTCGCCGCAATTGTGGGTGACTCTGATTACCCCCAAGGTAAACACCTATGTATTTGTGTAACTCACAGCAAACGTGTTCATACAGTAGCCTGCTCACAGTCCTATAAGATAGAGGTTCATGCGTAAATGCTGTATGGATGGTATTATTTGTTTTGAAATCTTTTGAATTTAAAATTAAACATGGTAGCATATCAAAGAGGATATCAAAGACTTTGACTCATGTTTGATTACTTGGTTTATTATTTTAAAACACAGGAGAGGACATGCAGTCGCAGCCACGTGCCACAGACTTGGGGGAGTCCTCCACCGTCCCCGGCGTCTCCAGCGTCACAGACTCGGGGGATCATCACATCACCATCACATCACCATCACAATGCGGCACACCTTCTCGGGACTGTACAGCAGCATACCCCCAGTCCTGTCCAGGCAGCTCTTAAGTGGGTAGCCACGGTCGCCTGGGGTCAATTGAAAGCAGACAAAATAAACTGGATTTACAGTTTCCATTCGTTAATTTTATACACTACTTACATGGATCACACACTATTGTTGCAAATTAGTGCAGAAGTGCGCCAGGGAAAAGGTGAGGCTGATTAAGACATTTCACACTTTACGCACAGGGTTATTAACATGAATACTTTGCACACAGAGACAATCAGGGGCTTGTTAGAAAGATCTTAAGCTGTAGTTTCACCAGCAAGAAACAGCAAGTCACTAACTTTAACCACCAAGAAGCCACCCTTCGCGCACAGTGCCTCTGTTCCCAACCATGCTGTTACTCAGAATGTATGAATCATGCGTTGAACCAGGCCACCTCGCCACAATGTTGGTTAATTGCATTTGCGCATCACATATGATCTGTGCAGCCAGTTGTCAACACATAAATCCTCTTCGTCTCTGAACACACGCTCTCTTCTTGCACCATTTGTAATGTCTTCTAATACAGCTAAAGCAGCCATTGTTTTTAATGGTATTTTTTGCACCACTTTGCGCATGCTTTTATATCCACTCATGTAATTGCAGACATGTAAGTGTGTTAAATGTTCATCAGTGTTAATTGTTCTTGTGTCTCTGATGTGCACATCCCAGTATCACCTCTAAGTATCGCCAAAAGATCAACAGCTGTACAAACGTGCATACGCCAGCCATGAAGTTGGCGTGAGGCACCGCACATTTCCACGGTCATTTCACTTTTGATACATCTGAACTTTGCCGTGAAAAAGAGCGTACGCCACGTTTTTGTGCGTACGCACCCTTTGTACATGAGGCCCCTGGATGACCTGCAATTTTCTGTTGCTAAACTCTGACAAAACTGAAGTTAGTACTGGGCCCTGGGCCCTCACTTTCTGATGATATAACAGTTATGGGTGGCATTGCGCTGGCCACCAGCTCCACTGTAAAGAGTCAAGGAGTTATTTTTGATCAGGATATGTCTTTTAACTCCCATGTAAAATATATTTCAAGGACTGCCTTTTTTGTAAAATTGCAAAAATCAGGCACATCCTAGTGTTAATTCTGACAAGGATTTTAAATTTAGTGTTAGTCAGTTGCTTACTGAAAATAATTTAAAATTTAGTTTTAGTCATAGTCACTTACTGAAAATCATTTTAAATTTAGTTTTAGTCTTAGTTGCTTAGCTGAAAATTGTAGTTGGTTTAAGTCACATTTTAGTCTTTTATTTTGTTTTCCTCAAGATTAAGTCAGTGGAATCCAGGTTTTGTTTAATTTTAGTTAAAAACATTTAACTAAAATTAAACAAAACCTGGATCATAGTTTTCTCAGACAGTGTCATTATACTGTAATGGATTTTGAACTATGCATTTAGTCAGTAGGCTGAGAATGTGTTACTAACCATACTTTTATAAATCATATAAAAATGATTGCCTAAAGTGTGCCAGATAAAGTGCCAATTCCTCACAAGTCATCCTATTTATTTTCTGCATCCAGGGCACTGTGACTGGATGTACATGTTGCACTCTCAAGACGACAGGACTCAGTCTTCTGTTTGGCGACTTTATTCTCCCCGGTACTGCGTGTATTTTTTCTACTAGTTCTCTCTCTGAGCAGTCCGGTCTCACACGGTAACACACCGTAATACACTTTTTTTTAATACAGAGAAGAAGACAACCAAAAACACAAGGCGCCACCGACTGGCGTTCGTTGCTCACAGCATATTACATCCTCTGTCTGTATAAACAATTAACTGAGATCAGACAATTAACAAAATACTCCACTTAGGAACAGAAACGGAAATCAACATGTATTCTGCTGTACAACATTTCCATATCTGTGATGCTTAATATTTCTAGGTCGCAACACCCTCCCCCACTAAAAAAAAATGTTACCTAACATTTTCTTTTCAATATTATAACGATACTAATCAACAACAATGTACCAACAATATAACAGTTGGTCGGAGATGAGTATTTCGACACATCACACTTTACAGGGTTAGGCTGTACTATCTCTCCTCAGCGTCTCTATTTTTTTTTCATGACTCTCATGGCAGTAATACAGGACTGGATGTACATAGTCCATCAGTACAGAAGGGCGGACAGTCCATAGAAGTATTGGTGGGCCCCCCAATCTTCAAAAAGGGACAAAGAAACTACTGTATACACCCGACACTATGTTTCCACATATCTCTATGCCATGCATTTTATCTAAATATCTGTACTCACTATCTTAACCATTATCTTAGACCAGCTGCTTAGATAGTAAACCATCTCTGTGCTTATTCTTATTCAAATAAATGCTCAGATTACCTCTGTGTAGATTAGCTGTAACATGTGTTTTCCCTACTAGTAAAACTTTTATAATATTACCACGAACTGTAATATTCATTTGACAAAGGCCAAAACATGAACTAGCCAGTTAAACTAACTGATTATATTGTACATTTGCATTTTCCTACTCATCATTATGAAAAGGATACATGTATGACGATCTGATAGAGGGATCATGGCTGGACCTCGAGGGCCTTTTCACCCTGACAGAACAGGTCCTCAGCGGCTTCAAAGTTGGTTGGCCAAGCTGGTCGTACGTGTAGATGCGCCTGGGCTGTCTGGCTCTCGTTGGTCTCCTCCTCCATACTTCCAGTTCCCTCTCCTCATTCTCAGATTCAGCATAACTGTCCTCGTTCTCTGGTTCAGCAACAAGAGCGTCAGCCTGTTCCTCAATACAGTCCACACTCTCCTGCACTTGCTCCTCCAAGCTCTCCTCAGGAACGACTGTCTCCACAGGTCCATCTCTCAGTGTACGTCCACTAGGACAGAATTCCTTTGCTGCTGCATTGAGGGGAGGATCAGCCAGCCTCACTGCTGTCCACACCTGATACTCCTCCTCATCAGAACTGTCTGAATCCGCCGGATGAGTGTCACATTTGGCTTTTGGAATCCTTCTCACTGCTTGCTTTACTTTGTTTCCTTTACCTTTCTCTTTTTGGTTGGGGTCACTGACCTCTGGTTTTTCAACCAAGTAAGGACATGGCAGGAGTAGGTTACGGTGTAACACTCTTTTCCTTGCTGTTCCTTGTAAGGGTTCAACCACATACACAGGACTGTCAGGATCTCTCCTTCCTTTGACAACATGAATCATGTCCTCCCAGTAGCTACGTAGCTTCCCAGGGCCACCTCTGGGTGTCAGATTCCTTACCAAGACATGGTCACCTGGCTCAAGAGTAGAGCTCCATGCTCGCTGATTGTAGATTCTCTGCCCTCTTTTTGCACACTTTCTCATGTTTTCCATTGCAATAGCAAATGCTTCCTGCATCACTTCTCTCCACTTCTCTGCGTAGCTTTTGTGTGACTGGCTCTCCCCTTTATCCTTTCTAGGGAACAGCAGGTCCACTGGCAGGGTTGGCTCACGACCGAAGAGAAGGAAGAATGGAGAAAACCCTGTTGATTCGTGCACGGTCGAGTTATACGCATGAACCACTTTATTCAGGTGCTCTTTCCAGTTGGATTTCTGGGTTTCCTTGAGAGTACGCAGCATACCCAACAGAGTTCGGTTGAAGCGTTCTGCTGGATTGGCTTGGGGGTGGTATGGAGATGTGCGGGAATGGTGAATACCACAGTAACCTTGCAGCTTGTGAAAAAGGTTATTTTCAAACTCTTTTCCCTGGTCGTGATGTATCTTGGAGGGGAAACCAAAGCGCATAATAAAGTCATCAAAGAGCTTTCTGGCTGCAGTCTTCCCAGATTTGTCCCTTGTTGCATATGCCTGTGCATACTTGGTGAAATGATCCACGACTACAAGTATGTATTCTTCACCTCCCTTACTTTTCTCCAAATGTAAGTAATCAATTGATATCATCTCAAACGGTGCAGAAGTCTCAATGCTCTGAATTGGTGTCCTGGTCAGTCTGTTTGTTTTTTTCCTTTTCAGGCAGCAACACATTTGAGTAACATAGTGCTCCATTTCCTGCCTCATCTTAGGCCAGAAAAAGCGTTCTCGGGCAAGAGCAACCATTCGGTCTGCGCCTAAGTGTCCCATCTCCTCATGCAGATGTTTGTAGATGACAGGCTTCAGAGACTCAGGAATAACCAACTGTGTTCTGGAAACTGTCTCTCTTCTGAGGATTCCATCTCCATCAATCTGCAGACGGGGCCATTCTCTGAGAAGTCGCCTGACAACCTCACTTTCTGCTAGTTTGTGCCTATGCTTTAAGTGAGCATGTGTTTTCTTCAGGACAAAGACTCTACTTATGGCTGGGTCTGTGTTTTGTGCTGCTCTGATGTCCTCCACTGTAAGAGACTGAATCGGTTCAGAGATACTGGTTCTCTCTGGAAGTGCCTCTGTGTTACAGGTGACAGCAGAGATCCAATTGACTTCTCCAGTTTTCTCTCTCTCCAGGGCTTTCCCAAGTGATTCAATGACCTCCTGCTGACACTCCTCTGTGCATTCCCACATGATTTCCTCAATGGGTTTTGGTCTCCGAGATAAGAAATCTGCATCTCGATTTGCTGATCCAGGCCTGTACTTAAGAGTGAATCTATAGTCTGCCAACTCTGCTACCCAACGATGTCCCGTGGCATTGAGTTTCGCTGACTTGGTGACGTATGTTAGTGGATTATTGTCACTATACACTGTAAAATGAGGTGCATGAAACAGATAGTCACGAAAGCGCTCTGTTATGGCCCATTTTAGTGCGAGGAATTCCAACTTGCCAGAATGCAGCTTGTAATTCCTTTCTGCCGTTGTCAATGTTCTGGATCCGTAAGCTATCACTCGCAGTACGCCATCTTGTCGCTGATACAAAACCGCACCAAGGCCTTCCTCCGAAGCATCTACATGCAGGATGAAGGGCTTCTCCAGATCTGGATATGCCATGACAGGTGGGTTGATCAGCTGATTCACTACTTTGTTCAGTATTTCTTGGTGCATTTCTGTCCACTGAACTGGGTGGGATGGTGGAAGCTGAGCGGCCTGACGACCAACCCCCTTTTTCCTTGGGATGGACTTTTGCTCCGACTTTGGCTTTGCTAATAGCTCATACAGGGGTTTGGCTGTTCGGGAAAAGTCAGGTATATAGGATCTGTAGTAACTGAGGAAACCCATCAGCTTTCTCACCTCTCGGACAGTTGTAGGCGTCTCATGCCTGAGGGCTTGTACCGCTTCCACTTCCTTGGGGTTCATTCTGTATCCCTCTTCAGAGATCACACGGCCCACATAACATACCTCCCGTTTGAAGAAGTCACACTTCTTGGGTCTTAACTTGATCCCACACTGTCTTTGGCGCTGCAGTACCTGCCTTACATTTTGAATGTGTTCTTCAAAACTGTTGCTGAATACCAACACATCATCCAAGTACGGGACACACACTTCATCCCTAAGATCCCCCAGACACCCTTCCATGTAGCGCTGGAAGGTTGCTGGCGCATTGGTGAGTCCAAACGGGATCCTGACCCATTCATAAAGCCCCCAGGGTGTTATAAATGCAGTGCAGGGCCTGCTTCTCTCACTCATAAAACCCTGGTGATAGGCCTTCCCCTGGTCCAGCACCGTGAACCAGGAGTTGCCTCCCAGATTTTCCAAGATCTCTTGTATTCTTGGGATTGGATGGCGGTCAGGCAGTGTCTTTCCATTTAACAGTCTATAGTCTATACACAAGCGAAGACTACCATCTTTCTTCCTGACACATACGACAGGTGAAGAATATGAAGAACAGGATTTCTGGATCCAGCCTCTGTTCAGCAAATCCTGTATGTGTGTTTTTACCTCCTGGTAGAGGTGTCGAGGGATTGCATTGTATGTCTTTTGTACTGGGATGTTATCTTTTAGCTGGATGTCCATCTCCAAATCTCTAATGCATCCCGTGTCCCAATCATCTTTTGCAAACACATCACACTCCTCTCTGAGCATCCGCTTTACCTGCTGCTGCTGGTCCTCTGAGAGATGACTCACATCTACAGGTGGGTCCCAGGGTTCACCCTGTGGTGCTTGGCTGGGTGACACAGGAGGGGTGACGTTGCTGTTTGATGACTGAGGCTGCTGACATTCCACAGGCTTTGTCTCTACTGGGTAAACCGCATCCACACTATGTAGCCAGCCTAAGGTCGTGCGACCACACAGCATGATGTCATCATTAGTTAGATTTTCAACAGTCACTGTTATTTTCCCATTGTCTTCTGATGGGAGTTGGATCAGCTGTTCTCGAATGGTTAGTCCTGGAGGCCATGGTGACTCTTGATTGGGCTCTAACAGTACATGTGATCCACTCAGCATCCTCCTATTTAGCTGGCCACATTCCACTTCCCTGATTTGGTTTCTTGGTATGGTGACAGGGCGTTTTCCTATTCTGGCGATGTGGGGCTGGCTTTCAAGCTTCTGTTTTTTTAGAACAGAAAGAACAGCTCTCGCAGTTTTGCGTCCCACCTCTAGTGCTGAGCATAGTCTCTGTACCATGTGGCCAGGAGGACTGGAGTCTCCGGATGGATCATTTGTCAGTGCCAATTCTTCAATTACATTAAAGCCTATTATGGGGCGTTCAAACTCACTGTTGGTAACCAGAATTGGGACCAGTACTGGTTTATCACTTACTCCTGACATAGCATTCTTAGACAAAGTGAATTCAATCCCTATCCATCCCTCATAGGGAATGTCTGTTCCGTTTGCTGCTGAGAGGTCTAACACTCCTTCCTCAAGCAGCTCCTCCACTGGTCTCACCTCCACCTCCGGTAGGTGCTTTCTTTTCCAGTCTGCTCCCACGATTGACACTTGTGAGCCAGTGTCCCACAGTACTGTAGTGTCAACACCACCCAAGGAAGCTCTAACTAGACATCTCTTCCCTACCAGCTTTGCAGTTTGTTGTTGCTTACCATTAAGAGGTGCCTTTAGGTTGAACTGGTCCACTTGGTCTGTCTTTTCATTGCAATGTAGCAGGGTTTCAATTTTATTTGTGGTGGCTGAGATGTTTTTAGTACGGCAACCTGCCGCCCAGTGTTCAGTGCTGCCACACTTGTAGCAGTGATTGCATCTTCCTTCAGGGCTGGACACCTGACACTGTTGACATCGTTTAATGTTTGCTGGTCTAGACTGCGGACGATACTTCCTGTTTGGCTGCTCGCCTGCTGCCGTTGATTGGGGTCTAGGGGTCTGACTGAGGCTTGCAATCTGAGTGGTGAGGTTTTGGATAGCTTCACATATAGCTTTGTTACCCTGATCAACTTTTTCCATTAGTGTGTCACGTTTGTTTGTGTCACTGTGTTTGTGCTTGGTGCTTTGTTTGTGCACACAGTTTTCCTCTTCAGCCTTCTCACTGTCCTCACTCACAGCCGCCACTTTAATTGTCCTTGTTTTCAAGGTCGTGGACAACTTGTTCCTCCTTTCCATTTCCAGGCTGTAAGCAGCTGTCACTTTCTCCAGAAGAACCTCGTCGCTTACTTTTGGATCTTGTAAATATGGCTTTACATCTGCTCGAACAGGATCATCATGGAGACCAGTGATGACTGTTTGAAGAAACTGATTCTGAATTAGTTCAGAGCTGTATCTCAGTCCTGACTCAACTCTCTCTGAAGCAAAGAGGGTTTGTTGTCTTAGGTCCATGGCACGAACCAAAAACTGAATTGGCGTTTCCCTTGCTTCCTGAACTGCCCGTGTGAGGGAGTGGTACAGTTCTGTAACATCCTTCTCAATATAATGAGTCCGTAATATCTGTCTGAGGGCTTTCAATGTCAAGTCAGCTCTGCTTTCCAGGTAACTCTTCAGCTTTGTGCCTGGGACTATAGCTTGAATGACTGCTTCCACAACTTCTCCTTCGTCATATCCCTTTTTCAGTGCCCTTTGGATTTGTCTTTCCAAACTGGCATATGCTAATTTGTCTTTTTGATTTGGTTCTCCAATTTGTCCCATTATTTTTAGGTCTCTCCTGTAGAGAGGGTGGACAAATGCAGGGTTTCTACTAGGGGCAATGTCTGGTTCTGTGTTGTTTGGGGCAGAAATGCTCTCGGTTTCATCATTTGGCTTACTGGGTGCCGTACCATTTTCGCCTGCCAAGTGATGCTCCAGCGCTTTTTCTTTAAGCTGGGGCTCGGAGCTGCCGTTCTTTTTCTCCATTAATTCGTCAATTCTGTCATTTAACTCCATCAATAGGGACAGACCCTCATCCTCCAGCGAAGTAACATCCTCTCCTTCTAAATGTTGAAGGATTAGTCTCCGCAGTTTGCGAGGTAAGTCTCTGTCACTCTCGTTCACGACCACCTTGAGTGCCGTACAGACATCGTTTAGCACCGCTGCTGACAGTGTTAGTAACTTTTCCTCTATCTCCCCGATCACACTTTCCCAAGCGAGTGACATTCGCTGTGCCTCGGACATGATAGCGGACTCTTACCTTCACTGACTCTTCGGTGTACTGTAGTCTGTCGATGTTAGCATGCTCGGCTAGCAGCTACCGCGTTCGTTGCTCTTGCGTCGTGACTCCGAGATCGTTTTGTTTTGGCTTCGTGGTGACCGGAACTAGTGGAAAACCGGGCGGAAACACCAAATTTATGTTGCACTCTCAAGATGACAGGACTCAGTCTTCTGTTTGGCGACTTTATTCTCCCCAGTACTGCGTGTATTTTTTCTACTAGTTCTCTCTCTGAGCAGTCCGGTCTCACACGGTAACACACCGTAATACACTTTTTTTTAATACAGAGAAGAAGACAACCAAAAACACAAGGCGCCACCGACTGGCGTTCGTTGCTCACAGCATATTACATCCTCTGTCTGTATAAACAATTAACTGAGATCAGACAATTAACAAAATACTCCACTTAGGAACAGAAACGGAAATCAACATGTATTCTGCTGTACAACATTTCCATATCTGTGATGCTTAATATTTCTAGGTCGCAACATACAGTACAAGTGAAGCAGAGATGTAGACATGGCACACTGCCCTCTTCATTTGCATACAACCTGGAGAAATACAAATACTGAGAAATTATTTGGTTCAACTTATATTCCTACTCATTGACTGGGGGGTCGTCTCTCCTCTTTCTTCCCACCTGACGTACTGGTGAAGATAAGACACTCCTCTTTGAGGGGCCAGCAGCAGCTAAAATTGTTTCTTTTGGCTTTAAGCTAGCTAGCTTAGACCAGAGGTGTCAAACTCAAATACACAGTGGGCCAAAAAAAATGGTTCCCAGTTGAGGGCCGGACTGGTTCAATGTTTACTGAAAATTGAAATTGACTGAAATTACCTTATTGCACATATCGAACCTGGAACTAACACAGCCTAAAAGTTATTGCCTATAAAACAACGTTAATCATTAAATAAATGAAAAATCAGTTGCATTCATTTCCTATGGTTTTATCTGCAGCTTTCCATAGTAATTTCAAATGAAAACACCCAAAAAATAATTTCCTTCAAAGAAAAACCAAACATGCCCAGTGGTAGCAAGAAAATAGTGCCACAAATAAACATATATTAAACCTGAGTTTGCTGATCTCTGATGCAGTCTAAGCCAGATACTTGAACCTGAAGCTAACACAGTTTGTAAGACCATTTTTTTTATATAAAAAACAACATTAAATACAAGAAAAAGCAGTTGCATTCATTTCTTATGGCTCTTGCAGCTTTTCCAGAGTAATCTATCTGTCATGGTGTTTCCTTTTGTAGCCTGGGGGTAAATGACAGGTGGAAATAACATGCTTTTGGGCATAAAGAGATCGAAATTAATATAATTAATATGTTTTTCAAAAGGGGGGGGGGGGGGGGTAAAATAATTTGGCGAGGCAAAGGGTTAAATTCATTTGTTTTATTTTGAAAACCAGAAATAAAACATAAATGCGCAGGCGTGAAAGGGTCAGGACACACGAGATTGCTTTCAATTTGTGTGATTATGTGATTGGTCAGCATAGATGGTCAGATCATCCTGTCGGAGATGATTGGAAGGTGGGTGGGAGAGAGACGAGAGGGTGAGAGAGATGGAAAAAGTGAGAGGGCAGAGCGCACATGTCAGTAGCTGGTGGCTAGCTCGTGTGGTTTTGTGTGTTTTTATGCAACTGTAAGTACTTCTGGTAAATTTGCCATTGCACGTTTACTCGCCAATTGACTGTTGGTTTAGGCAAGTGTCTCTGTCTCTTGAACCTGACTCTCAGGGAGCTGCTAACGTCCTCGTTGTAACTGATCATTTTATCAGGTATGCCCAAGCTTTCCCTGCAAGAGATCAGAAAGCATCAACTGTAGCCAAGATTTTCTTTGAACACTACTTTGTGCACTATGGACTGCCTGCACGGATCCATTCAGATCAGGGGGGAGATTTTGAAAGTAAATTGATCCACGACCTCCTGAGGATGCTGGGGATCCGCAAGTCCAGAACATCCCCCTACCATCCCCAAGGAGATCCACAACCAGAACAGTTTAACCGAACCTTTCTGTCCACGCTTGGAACCTTGGATCCACATCAGAAGCAAAGGTGGAGTCAGAACATCAGTCAGCTAGTGCACGCATATAATTGCACCAAAAACGAGGCGACAGGGTACTCACCTTATCTGTTGATGTTCGGCCATGAAGCACGATTGCCCGTGGATATCTGCTGTGGAGCGTCTAAAGAAAGTAAAGAGGGTGTGGCATACCAGCAGTATGTTGCTAAGCTAAGAGCAGGTCTTCACGAAGCCTACCAACTTGCCACAGAAGCTGCTGATAAGAGTCACAAGAGGAACAAAAAAGCACATGACAAGCTGGTGAAAGAACAAGTGTTGGAGAAAGGAGTCAGCACAAGCACAAGTTGAAGGATAAGTGGAGGTCTACGCCATTCCTTGTGGTTGGAAAGATGCCAAACCTTCCAGTCTATCAAGTGAAACCAGGGTTGGTACAGGATGTGTGAAAACCATCCAGCGAAATCATCTGTTACCCATTGGGTATCTTGTGAGACTGCCATCAGATCAGGAACACCAGGAGCAGCCGCAGAGGTCTGTCACAAGGACACAGAGTCGAGCACAAAGCCTGACACCGCAGGTCAGTATTGAAGATGCACCCTGCTCTTCTGAGTCTGACTATGAGGATGTCGACCCACCAAGACCAATAACCGTTGAGTAGAGAGATCTTTTGCCACAGTCCCAGTTGGTTGCAAGGCCACAAAGGCATGTCTCATGAAGTTCATGACCTTCCAATGGCCAGAAACCTGACTGGAGTTGACCTGCATTTAGAGACTTGTAACATTTCAGATGATACTCGGTCCCCAACCATTGATCCAGATACAAAAAGAGATGTAGAAGGTGGAGCAGTGGTAAGAGAGGATGGTGGTATTGAACAGGATGAATCTTGAGTTGAGTGCTCAAGAAGAGTAAAGAAATCAGTGGTTCGACTGAGTTATGATGAGTTTGGAAGACCATCTTATCAGCCAGTGACAGTCCTGAGCCATGGTGTACTAGTTGGAAGTGGCATCTACTGGGACCCCAGGCGCCAGCCCTGCCGTACCGCCTGGTGCCATCCTATAGCGTTGTGCCCTCAATGTTACAGTTTGAGCCCCTCTACTCTGTAAAAAAGTTTCAGTTGTCTCCACCTTCCAGAACGGGGAGGGTGTAGCCTGGGGCTAAATGACAAATGAAAATAACATGTTTTTGGACATAAAGGGATTTAAATTTATATGTTTTTCAAAAGGGGGGGATAAAAGAATTTGGCGAGGCAAATAAAGGTTTAAATTCATTTGTTTTATTTTGAAAACCAGAAATAAAACATAAATGTGCAGGCATGAAAGGGTCAGGACACACAAGATTGCTGTCAATTTGTGTGATTATGTGATTGGTCAGCGTAGATGGTCAGATCATCCTGTCGGAGATGATTGGGAGGTGGGCGGGAGAGAGACAAGAGGGTGAGAGAGATGGCACATGGGCAGGGCAGAGCGCACATGTCATTAGCTGGTGGCTAGCTTGTGTGGTTTTGTGTGTTTTTGTGCAACTGTAAGCACTTCTGGTAAATTTGCCATCGCACGTTTACTCGCCAATTGACTGTTGGTTTAGGCGAGTGTTAGTGTGAGTGTGTTGGTGACGTTGGAGCGAAGTTTTCTTCGGAAGGTCCGACGACGGAGCTGCTGGCGGGCACGGACTAGGTCAACTCGCGGGTGGAGTTTAGCTGCTGCTGCTTCTGCTACGGTGTGGTTTCCTTCAGAGACGGCCAACATGGGTCGTCCCACTCGAACTGTGTGCTTGGTGTGCTGCCGGTTCCTGCACTGTTGAGGATTTTCAACGGCTGTACCGGAGCAGCTAACAGGCCTGCAACGTTGTGTGTGTGTGCGTGTGTGGGCCCACATTAAGTAATAGGAAATTGCATTTATACTGTTTGAGCGTTAACCGTCTGCATTGTACTGGACATTAAGGTTCAGGTGTTAAGTGTCATATTAAGGTTTTATATATTTTTGATACTCAGTTACAACAATACTTTTGTCTGGTAATTTGTGTTGCTAATTGGTTGAACTTGTTTCTGAGATGGGCGAATTTCAAAGAGTGGTGAACACTTTAAAGGGCACCGAAAGGTGACAATTTTGGACTTTGTGTATAATCACCATCAAACAGTTCTAATACTTGTACCTTTATAATGTTTGAGTAAAGTTTTACTCCTGTTCACTTTTAAATGTTGCCTGGGGTCAGTTAATTTTAATGTTAGAAGTAAGAGTGTGAAGTTGGTTTGAACCAGTCAGAGGAGAGGTGTAACTAAGTTCATCCCTATCAGGTAAACCTTCAGGTAGCTACCTTAAACTAACACCGAACTCAATCACCCGATCAGTCTGGTCAAATCCCATTTTCGGGAGTGACAGTGGTGGGGTGCTACACTTTCATAGTGTCTTCTTACGTTATATTCTTTCACTACAGCCACACTGTCTCCGCACAGAGGACAGCTTTGTCCTTCATATCTGCGAACATATACTCTGCCTCCCACCTGCCTTGAAAACCCCTGTTTTCAAAGTCCATCTTCTGTTTAGCCATTTTTTGGGGAGAGGGAAGATGAAAGTTGATCACAGGTAACTAGCTCCATCAGGCTAATTGCATTGAGTGGATGCATTCGTAACTTCCAGGTTAGATTACTGCAATTCCTCACTATCAGGTCAGATCCTAAAGTCGTTGCTGCATGTTCTCCAGTTGCCCTAGAACTCTACAGTACATGCTCTGACAAAAACGAAGCGAAGAGATCATATTTATCCAATATTAGCCACTCTGCACTGGCTCCCTTTAAAATTTAGAATAGAATTTAAAATCCTTCTCCTATGTACAAAGCCATAAATGGTCAGGCACCATCTTATCTTAAAGAGCTTATAGTACATTATTACCCCACTAGAATTCTGCGTTTCCAGAATGCAGACTTACTTATGGTTCCTACAGTCTCCAAAAGAACAATGGGAGCCAGAGCCTTTAGCTATCAAGCTCCTCTCTTGTGGAACCATCTTCCAGTCTCTGTCCAGGATGCAGACACCATCTCTACATTTAAGAGTAGGCTTAATGCTTTCTTTTTTGATAAAGCTTATAGTTAGGGCTGGACCAGCCCCTAGTTATGCTACCATAGGATCAGACTGTCGGGGGACTTCCAAAGATTCACCAAGCTCCTCTTTTCTTGCTTTCATGTCCTACCAAGGCATGTTACTAGCTTAGCTTCTTCCCCAGTCTTTGTGCTTTGTCGTCTCACAGGTTCTCATGGATAGCAGCTAAACCTGGATAGTGGATAATAGCTACATCTCCTGCCAGGGCTCTGCCAGACATCCACTCAACTGCTACTACTACCTACTTACCTCTTGCTGCACTCCTTCCCTTTATTTAACAAAGTCTATGTGAAGCACATGAGACTACCCTCTCACTACTCCCTGTGCAGTCTGGCTAGCACCGTTAGTTCTTCCATTTCATTAGGGTGAGATCTCACGTTCCTCATAATAACAGATGGTATGAATGGTTTGTACCCTCTTTTCTTCTCATAGCACTTCGCCCAAGCTCTGCATCCCCTCCTCCTTCTCCTTATTTCCTTGGGGATCTCTGGTCTTTCCACTGGGAGTACGTTCATGTTTGTGTGTAAAAAATGGATGTTGTTTTAAGTAATCCAGAAAGAGTAAAACAAGTAAAGAGTAATATGTATGCGCGATTGACAAACACAGAAACACACAAAGGAAAAGAAAAACAGCCGGAGTTGTTGTAACTGCTACTTGTGCAGCGCCATCTTGGCGTTTTTGTCAGGTAAAACTAATTAGATAACGATATAGCACAGATTAAACACCATTAGATGATTAAACCTTTATCAACATGAGTAACAAATAGACTGCCAGTGAATATTGTATCCCTATTGAGGAGTGGTTTCTGTTTTTGGTTTCTTTTCTTATCTACCTGTCACTATTTTATCATTGTATTTGAGAATTTTATGCTCGAAAAATGTTAACATTAACATTTTTCGACAGTGGCACAATTGAATGTTTACATGCTGTTCTTTTATGCTTGTGATCTGTTGACCATACTTAAGTAAACTGTTCCACCAGGACGGCATAGTATTGGGGGGTATTAAATAGATTTAAAATCCTGTGATATCAATTCTAACTTGAATTTAAACAATTTGGGTACAGGTAAATATGAATAGTTGTGTTAATGATTTGAATTAAGTAAGAATCTGCTTAAAAAAAGAATGAGTTGATTAAATTTATTTGATTTGGTGAATCCAAATATTTGTATGAACATATTTAATGAGCTTCATTCCTTTATTCCAAAAAAGTTGGGATGCTGCGTAAAATACAAATAAAATGGAATGGAATAATGTGCTGATGCTTTTTGACATATACTGTACTCAATTGAAAACAGTACAAAGACTATATATTTAACATTTTACCTCATCATTTTTTGTAAATATATGCTTATTCTGAATTTGATGTCAGCAATATGTTCAAACAAGTACAGGACAGGAATAACAAAAGACTGGGAAATTTGTGGAATGCTTGGGTATGAAAGGCGCATCCTTGAATAACTCAGTCATTCACAAGCAAGGATTGGGTGAGGATCAACGCTTTGTGAAACAAATAACTGCAAGAAGGATATTAATAAAAGAGGATGAAATCTTATGAAAAGAGGATGACTTGTACAACAGGATAATGATCTGAAAGACACCACGAAATCCATAATGGACTTCCTCAAAACAAGAACTGAAAGACTCTTTGCTGGATACAGAAAGTGTTTACAAGCTGCAATATTTGCCAAAAGGAATTGGTGGTTTTCCTTTATTATTTTAAAAACTGCAAAAGATTTTTTTAAAAAGTAATCTTGCCTAAAATATTAAATAAATGTGTCATCTTTTTGTGGCAGTACAAAGGCTGATACAATAAAATAGTAAAGATCTAAGCATATGAAATTTGAAAGGAAAACGGATAACGCCACCCTGGGAATTTCACCCAGGGAATTTTGGATAAATACAAATGGTAAGAAAGAGGCACGCATGTGAGTAATACAAAGAAGGGCAGGAGATGTGGTTCAAAATTTAACAAAACTTAAATTTATTTAGTTGGTCACACTTAAGATTAAAAATGACTTTAAAGAAAACTAAAGTGCTAACACCCGACTCCAGTGCCGAGGCTTACCAACAACAAGGGGGAGACTTGGGTGAGGAAGTCCAAATTAAAGGAAGAGCACCCCACTCGTAGGTGACACACAGCAAAAGGTGAAATGTATTGCAAGCCAACTCTGTCAGAAATACACCACATTCAGTCATGTTTCAACTTCATTACGGTGAAAAAAAAGTCCTCCAAGAACACGCGTAAAAAAACGCTGTTTTGTGCTTCAAAATGCATTTCTCTTCAGCACTGTAGCCAGGCTGACAGAGAGCCATAATTCTGTTGAACCATGTATTCCTTTAGCTCTGAACAGTAATGACTTTATGAGCTTCTTTAATGATAAAATTCTTAGTATTAGAGTCAGAATTCATCGGCTCCTGCCGTCAGCAGGTACTGTTTTGTCTTCAAACACAGAAACCGTAGAAACTGTTACTCAGCCTGTCGCAGTTTTAGACTATTTTACACCTGTTGACCTTCACCAACTAATTTCAATAATTTCATCATCAAAATCATCAACCTGTATTTTAGACCCCATCCAGACTAAGCTGCTTAAAGAAGTATTACCTTTAATTGACTGTATCAGACATAATCAATCTGTCTTTATCAACTGGCTACGTACCACAGTCCTTTAAAGAGCTGTGATAAAACCTCTACTTAAAAAGCCTACTCTTGACCCAAAGGTTTTAGCCAACTATAGACCAATATCCAATCTTCCCTTTCTCTCAAAAACTCTTGAAAAAGCAGTTGCTAATCAGCTGTGTGACTTTCTACACAAAAATAGTTTATTTGAGGATTTCCAGTCAGGATTTAGAGTGCATCATAGCACAGAGACAGCACTGGTTAAAGTTATAAATTACCTTCTAATTGCATCTGATAAGGGATTTGTCTCTGTACTAGTCTTAGATCTTAGTGCTGCATTTGACACCATTGACCATGGTATCCTATTGCAGAGACTTGAACACTTCATTGGCATTCAGGGAACTGCGCTAAGCTGGTTTAAATCCTACTTGTCAGATTGCTCTCAGTTTGTACACTTTAATGACGACTCCTCTGTGCTCACTAAAGTCAGCTATGGAGTTCCGCAGGGTTCTGTGCTTGGACTAATTCTTTTCACCTTATACATGCTTCCTTTAGGTAAGATTATCAGGAAGCACTCAATTCTTTTCATTGCTACGCAGATGATACCCAGCTATATTTATCAATGAAGCCAGAAGAAACCAGTCAGCTAACTAGACTACAGGCGTGTCTTCAGGACATAAAAATCTGGATGACCTGCAATCTTCTGATGCTTAAACTCGGACAAAACGTAAACATCTCAGAAACTAACTTTTTTATGACATAGCAGCTATGGATGGCATTGCGCTGGCCTCCAGCACCACTGTAAAGAATCTGGGAGTTGTCTTTGATCAGGACATGTCCTTTCACTCCCATGTAAAACAAATTTCAAGGACTGCCTTTTTTCACCTACGTAATATTGCAACAATCAGGCATATTTTGTCTCAAAATGATGCAGAAAAACTAGTCCATGCATTTGTAACTTCCAGGCTGGATTATTGCAATTCCTTACTATCAGGCTGCCCAAATTCGTTGCTGCAGCACATGCTCTGACAAAAATGAGGAAGAGAGATCATATTTCTTCAATATTAGCCACGCTGCACTGGCTCCCTGTAAAGTTTAGAATAGAATTTAAAATTCTCCTCCTTACTTACAAAGCCATAAATGGCCAGGCACCTTCTTATCTTAAAGAGCTCATAGTACCTTATTACCCGACTTGAACACTGCGTAACCAGAATGCAGGTCTACTTATGGTTCCTAAAGTCTCCAAAAGCAGAACAGGAGCCAGAGCATTTAGCTATCAAGCTCCTCTCCTGTGGAACCATCTTCCAGTCTTTGTCCGGGAGGCAGACACTGTCTCTACATTTAGGAGTAGGCTTAAAACTTTCCTTTTTGATAAAGCTTATGGTTAGGTTTGGCTCAGGCTTGTCCTGGACCAGCCCCTAGTTATGCTGCTATAGCATTAGACTGTTGGGGGACCTCCAAAGATACACCGAGCTCCTCTGTCCCTCTCTCCCTCTCCATCTGCAGGCTTTCATGTCCTACCATGGCGTGTTACTAATTTAGCTCCTTCCCCGGAGTCTCTGTGCTTTGTCGTCTCGCAGGTTCCCATGGACAGTGGCTGAATCTGGATTGTGGATTACAGCTACGTCTCCTGCCATAGCCCTGCCTGACATCCACTGCAACTGCTACTACTGTGACTGCATGTCTGTCTGTCTCTCTCTGTCTGTCTGTCTGTCTGTCTCTCTCTCTCTGACTGCATTTCTGTCTGTCTCTCTCTCTCTCTCTGACTGCATTTCTGTCTGTCCCTCTCTGTCTGTCACTCTCTCTCTCTTGCTCTCCCTCTCTCACCCAACCGGTCGAGGCAGATGGCCGCCCACCCAGAGCCTGGTTCTGCCTGAGGTTTCTGCCTGTTGAAAGGAAGTTTTTCCTCACCGCTGTTACCAAGTGCTTGCTCATGAGGGAATTGTTGGGTCTCTGTAGATAAAAGAGCTCGGCCTGTACCAGCTCTATATGGAAAGTGTCCTGAGACAACTTTTGTTGTGATTTGGCGCTATACAAATAAAATTGATTTGAATTGAATTGAATTGAATTGTCCATCCGTCCGTCCGTCCATCTTCTCCCGCTTCATCCGGGGCTGGGTCGCGGGGGGAGCAGCCTGAGCAGGGACGCCCAAACTTCCCTCTCCCTGGACACTTCCCCCAGCTCTTCCGAGGGGATCCCGAGGCGTTCCCAGGCCAGCCGAGCGACATAGTCGCGCCAGCGTGTCCTGGGTCTTCCCCGGGGCCTCCTCCCGGTGGGACATGCCTGGAACACCTCCCTTGGGAGGCGTCCAGGGGGCATCCGATATAGATGCCCGAGCCACCCCAGTGCATGCTGAAGGTCCTGGCTCGATGGAGCCAACAAGACAACATCATCCACAAAAAGCAGAGACGAAATCTGCCGGCTCCCGAACTGAACCCCCTCCGGCCCCTGGCTGTGCCTAGAAATTCTGTCCATAAAAATAATGAACAGAACCGGTGACAAAGGGCAGCCCTGCCAGAGTCCAACGTGCACAGGGAACAGGTCCGACTTACTGCCGGCAATGCGGACCAAGCTCCTGCTCCGGTTGTACAGGGACTGTACAGCCCTCAACAGAGAGCCTCCAACCCCATACTCCCGGAGCACCTCCCACATAATGACTCGAGGGACACGGTTGAAAGCCTTCTCCAAGTCCACAAAACACATGTGGACTGGTTGGGCAAACTCCCATGAACCCTCAAGCTCCCTGTGGAGGGTATAGGGCTGGTCCAGTGTTCCACGGCCGGGACGAAAACCGCATTGTTCCTCCTGAATCCGAGGTTCGACTATCGGCCGGATTCTCCTCTCCAGTACCCTGGAATAGACTTTCCCAGGGAGGCTGAGGAGTGTGATCCCCCGATAGTTGGAACACACCCTCCGGTCCCCCTTTTTAAAAAGAGGGACCACCACCCCAGTCTGCCAGTCCAGAGGCACCGTCCCCGACTGCCACGCGATGTTGCAGAGGCGTGTCAACCAAGACAGTCCTACAACATCCAGAGACTTAAGGTACTCAGGGCGGATCTCATCCACCCCCGGTGCTTGCAAACTGCCTCAGTGACTTCAGTCCCGGTGATGGATGCACCGACCCCCAGGTCCCCAGTCATGACAGTGGGATTGAGGAGATCCTCGAAGTATTCCTTCCACCGCCCGACAATATCCCCAGTTGAGGTCAACAGCTCCCCACCTTCACTGTAAACAGTGTTGACAGAAAGCTGCTTCCCCTTCCTGAAGTGCCGAACGGTTTGCCAGAATTTCTTCGAGGCCGACCGGTAGTCCTCCTCCATGGCCTCCCCAAACTCCTCCCAGACCCAAGTTTTTGCTTCTACAACCGCCTGGGCTGCCGCGCGCTTGGCCCGCCGGTACCTGTCAGCTGCCTCAGGGGTCCCATGGGCCAACAAGGCCCGATAGGACTCCTTCTTCAGCTTGACAGCATCCCTTACTTCTGGTGTCCACCACCGGGTTCGGGGGTTGCCGCCACGACAGGCACCAGCGACTTTACGGCCGCAGCTACAGGCGGCTGCGTCAACAATGGAGGTGTTGAACATGGTCCATTCGGACTCGATGTCTCCAACCTCCCTCGGAATCTGGTCGAAGCTCTCCCGGAGGCGGGAGTTGAAGACCTCCCTGACAGCGGGTTCGGCCAGACGTTCCAAGCAGACCCTCACAGTACGTTTGGGTCTGCCAAGCCTGTCCCGCTTCCTCTCCTGCCAGCGGATCCAACTCACCACCAGGTGGTGATCAGTTGACTGCTCAGCCCCTCTCTTTATCCGAGTGTCCAAGACATACCGCCGAAGGTCAGATGATACGACTACAAAGTCAATCATTGACCTCCGGTCTAGGGTGTCCTGGTGCCATGTGCACTGATGGACACCCTTATGCTTGGACATGGTGTTCGTTATGGACAAACTGTGGCTAGCACAGAAGTCCAATAACAGAACACCACTCGGGTTCAGATCGGGGAGGCCGTTCCTCCCACCCCTCCAGGTATCACTGTCGCTACCCACGTGAGCGTTAAAGTCCCCCAGCAGAACAATGGAGTCCCCGGTTGGAGCACTTTCCAGTACCCCTCCCAGGGACTCCAAGAAGGCCGGGTACTCTACACTGCTGTTAGGCCCGTAAGCCAAAACAACGGTGAGAGACCTATCCCCGACCCGAAGGCGCAGTGAAGCAACCCTCTCGCTCAGCGGGGAGAACTCCAACACATGGTGGCTGAGCTGAGGGGCTATAAGCAAGCCCACACCAGCTCGCCGCCTCTCACCACGTGCAACTCCAGAGTAGAAGAGAGTCCAGCCTCTCTCAAGGAGTTGGGTTCCAGAGCCCAGACTGTGCGTAGAGGTGAGCCCGACTATCTCTAGCCGGTACCGCTCAACCTCACGCACTAGCTCAGGCTCTTTCCCCCCCAGCGAGGTGACATTCCATGTCCACATAGCCAGGGTCGTCATCCAGGGTTTGGGTCGTCGGGGCCCCCGCCCACGACTGCCACCCATACCACAAGGCACCAGCCCCTTCTGAATCTTCCTGCGGGTGGTGGGCCTACGGGAAGGCGGGCCCACGTCGGGCCGGCCGGGTCCCGTGGGCAAAGACCCGGCCACCAGGCGCTCGCCTGCGAGCCCCAACCCCAGGCCTGGGTCCAGGGTGGGGCCCCAGTAACACCGATCCGGGCGACGTACGCGTCCTTGAATTACTGTCCTTCATAGGGGCTTTTGAACCGCTCTTAGTCTGACCCCTCACCTAGAACCTGTTTGCCTTGGGAGACCCTACCAGGGGCATCAAGCCCCAGACAACATAGCCTCTAGGATCATTCGGGTACTCAAACTCCTCTACCACGATAAGGTGGCAGTTCAAGGAGGAGTGAATTGAATTGAACTGAGTAAAATACGCGTGTTTGTGCACCACATGCGTTAAAAACGACATTTTCTAGTATGATAATGATCTCCACTCTTCTTTTTTTTCTCTCAGCCACTTAGTTTGAAGTGTCTGCGCCCAATCGCTGATCAAGACAAGCTGACCAAATCAGTTCAGCACAGATCTCCTTTGTGGCAAAGGATGACAAGGATGACTATTTTTTCAACACAAATCCATATTACACTGAATTTAAAAGTTACTCAACATTATTATGTAAGTTGCTACTCTCTAGAAATGTCCCTCATCATTTATATTACAGTTTAGCCAACATTTAAAGTAATTCTGGCACAAAAATCATATGTAACACACTTGACAACAAAATAACACAGTTGACAGGAGTCACACAGTTTATAGGACACATTGGGAAAAGAAGAGAGAAACCTTTCTTTGCAACAAAAACTTTATTTTGATTGATTCATTTTCAGTTGAATAGTTTTTTTTAACATTGCAATATTTTTTAACATTCCCCCCATCCCCTCCCATCAATCCCGTCTGTCCATTCTTCCTTTGATCAGTCCTTCCTCCTCTCATTTTTCCCTTTGTCATTTCTCCTCTTGTTCCTTTCATCCTCACTCCTCTCTTTTCACTCTTCCTTTATTCTTTTCATTCTCCCCTTTGTCATTTCTTCCTTTCTTTCTTCTCTCCATCCTTCTGTCATTCCTTTCACCCCTCTCTTTCTCTTTCTCCCTTCTTCCCTTCATCAACAGTCACTGAACAATTAGTGAAACAACTGAAAACCCTTTCATCTTTCTCAGATATATCTGTCCATGTTTCCTTCCATCCCTCCTCCTTTCCTTTCATTCCTTCCTTTGTTATTTCTCCACTTCCAAGTTATTGAATTATTGATGTAACAATATGTAAGAAAAAAAAAAAACATCATGGACCATTAATACTGAATTATTTACATTCACAACTTGTCCAATACTTGTATAGTTCTTGTTTCCTTAGTTGTCAGTGTCCAATACTTGTATAGTTCATGTTTCCTTAGTTGGCAGTGTCCAATACTTGTATAGTTCATGTTTCATTTGTTGTCAGTGTCCAATACTTGTATAGTTCATGTTTCATTTGTTGTCAGTGTCCAATACTTGTTTATTTCATGTTTCCTTTGTTGTCAGTTTCCAATACTTGTTTATTTTATGTTTCCTTCGTTGTCAGTGTCCAATACTTGTACATTTACATTTACATTTTGTATGTTTATTTTGACTTCAGGTCACATTTCTTTAAAAACATGATGTTGTTCCAACTCATCATCCGCAGTATATTTCATTTTCCAGGCTCTTAAGCTCTTTCCTGTTTATTTTGCTTTCAGACAGTTCACAGCTCTGAGATCTTGGACCATATGTCTCTGTCAATCTCTACATGACGTGTGCCCACAGGAGTTGGGGGTGGCGTCATTCTTAGTATATCTTCATACAAGTACCACAGGACATCGTGCCGCATTGGCCAGTAAAAGCGGTTGATTCCACTTCGATGCATACATTTTACCTGAACATGAGTTTCATTCACCTCTTGTATGGTTCCAAGATAAATGTCATCATCATATTTCAGAGCACACCACTGGCCAATGATATCCGAGTTTTGCCATGGAATTCCTGACTCATTCTGACCCTTATCCTCCTGTGTGGGTGCTGTTGCCTGAACTTGAAAGGTAAAGAATTTGGATTTGTAACACTCTTGTTGAGCAAAGGCAGCTCACATCACGGTAACTAATATGTCCATGGGTGACTGTGACCAGCTGATGAATGCGCATGGTTGATGCCACCACTGGGAGACCTGCTGGCATGTTCTTTAAGACTTCATCTACATCATCCTCACTTATACAGAACAGCTTGACTGAGGTCTGTGCATCCACCAGTTTCTTGAAGAAGAGCTCAGCGTTTGGTATGTCTACCCCATGGCTGACAAGTCTGTCTGCAGTCCTTTTGAGTAGGAGTCCAACTCCATCTGGAGCACCCTTGCCATGGGAGGCCTCCAAAAAGTTCCAGGTGCTTGATTGGAAGCCATACTCCTGCAGCTTGGTACAAAACAAATAGAAATTGCCCTTCTGTCTGTACTGTGTACACGGCCCATCACTAGAAAAATTCACCATAGTCACATTAGCATAGGCAGCCTAGACCAGATTGAGAATTGGGTCAAGATGGGTCCATATTGCTGCAGGGCCTTTCTCTTTTGAAGAGCTGATTGTGCCAAAGCACACATGGTCTTCCAGTGTTGCCTGCTGCTGGTTTGACGCAAAGTGAAGAGTTTGAATTTAAGAGTGGTACTTACAGGCATAGTCTTCAGAAAAATCAACATGAATTAAGCATACATGGTTTTTCATGTTCCTCTTTTGTTCATGGTGGTAAGCAAATTCTTGTTTTATGTTAAAGAGGTGCCTTCTGAAGTTTTTAAGTTGGCCTTGGAAGAGCTCCAGCAGGTCATGCAAAGCCGTCTCTATCCTTTTTTTCACTGTCATTTTGACAGGCACTTTCTCCTTTTCACCTTCCTTGTTTTTTTTTCTCTCTGAGTACAGCTCAGTTGTCCACTGTGTGATAAAAACACTTGCTTGCATATCCCCCGCATTTGCAATTGGAAAGTCTCTATCTTTGCAGTGTGGACATTCATTGTACATGCAGTCCTTCAATTTTGAGTGACAGGATATTGACTTGACATTTCTTCCAAGTTGGTGTTCTTAACAAGTCGGAGAGAATGTAGCTTCTCTACAAGAAAAGAGAGGTTTTCATGTACCTTGCAAAGACAGGTCTCCCTGTCTGCAATGGATGGTTGGACCACCCAGAAGGGCCACATACAGCAGAACAAAGAGTATGAGATGCTACAGTTAGGGTTCTCAAGAAGGAATTTCCTATGCAAGTTTCTCATAGTGTCATTCAGGAACCTTTTCTGTTTCTTGAACTTCCTTCTTGTAATTGTTTGAGATTTCCCAGCAGTTAGGCGACTGTTCTCATCCCTTGTCAAGAAGGGCACAACTTTATTGCACAGTTTGTAGCACAGGGATTTTGTACTTCACCTTGTTGATGATGGAGGACTCACTGTGTTTTTGTTGTTTTCTAGAAATTGCAAGGGTCTCCAGAATTCTTTTCTTGAACTTATATTTTTTCAAAATCTTTCCTGAGTCTGCAGTTGCAATTACCTGTCTATGTTTTTTGTTTTTGGTCAAGGTGAACTTTGTGCATATGTCGTCCAGCAGAGCATGGTAGAAAACGTTTTGTGCACTTCTCTAGGCACAGGAAACCTTCCTAACAAGTGCTGGGTTTTTGATCTGGGTGATTCTGAATCTTGCTGTTGTCTTCTAAGTCTTTTTTCTGAATTTGTTAGTTTTTCTTTTCTCTTGTTACGATGTCTGAAATGATACGCAATTATAGAGGTCTTTCACTTGATATCACACAACCATGTCTCCACCCCTGACCACCCCATTCACCACCATCCACTTTCCTTGTCATGAAAGGCCTTATGTCTGTACAGGTAATGCACATGCTAATGTTAACTTTATACACTACACTACTTTACTCTTTTCACCATGATTGTATGATCAAATCTATTTCCTAAAACTTTTTTGTTAAATAAATTTCTACCTTGACATCTGAGGCTCAACTTCTTTAGGACTCTGGGATGGAGTAACCTCTATCACTTTCTGTCTCTCTCTGGCCTGGCCTTGGGCTCTTCTCCAATAGCGTCTCTTGCATCTCTTCTCCCTCTCACTCAAGTCTTGAACTGTCTTCACCTTCCCTAGTCGTCTGTCCTCATGCCACTTTTTTCTGTGTTTCTTTAAATACGCATCCCTCTTGTCAGGATTGGCATCACGCTGAGCCCTGTACTGGCACTGTTTCTCAGCTGCAGATAACCTCATCTCCCTAGCACAGAAATGACCATTTAGTAATAGTGTGTAACAGTGTTGTAACATTGTCATTGATTTAAAAGAGCACTTCATAGTTTTTCAGCCCACATTGATAGGGTTAAAATTACACATGTCAACAGGAAACTGTCATTTCAAACCACTGAAACATATCAAAATGATCCATTAAATTAATGTTATGGAAGGCTATGGAATGAAATATATCTAAGGAATGCTCTTAAATCATGTAGCAAAGTCTAGTTAGAGTGTAATGATGTATTCAGTGTATAGATAATTTTGATGATATCCCTGTGTCATTCAAATCATTCTTTATGTAGTCTAATTACTAAGTAATGTAAGGGAAATTCTTCTTGTTGCTTGTTGAGAGTTGCTAATTCTCAGAAGAATTCTCGATGTGATGAATCAGGTCTCTTTAATACGTGCAGCATGGAAGGAAGACTCATGCAGAGTGTTCTCTCCAGATCTTTACAGTGTCTTGGCTTTTATACTTTTCAACAAAAAGGAGAAATGATTGTCACATACACCTGGTAATAATAAATCTTTCCTTCAAAAACAATGACCATTTGGGGGAGTTCATTCATCCTGTTTCCTAGGGTTCATTCTATACCATAGATTCCTCAGGTACAATGAATCGCACCTTAAACTTTCCCCTTCATCCTGTTTCCCTCATTGAATGTCCTTTGGTCCTTTTTCTCACCTCAGTGAGAAAGGGCCACAAAGACTTTTACAATTCATAGACTGATTCCCAGGATTAGTAAGTCATCTAATTCCTACAGTAATTACACCTACAAAGGTCTATTCATCATGTAATTTCTATCTAATAGCAATACTTAATTAATAGTTTCAGGTCAGTTTAGTTATCATTCAAGTCATGCATTTATGTAATTACTACCTTATTACACTTATATATATTTCATCATGCAATTTATGTGTAATAACAATTTAATCAAGTTAATGTGTTTAAACCAATTACACTCAATAAGCATGAACTATAAACTATGAAAATAAACCCTGCCAAAATTGTCAACCGTGTCATTCCCTGTAACACAGTTGACATTTCCTCCATTTTTGGCCTTTGTGCTAGCTACATATGTTGAAGATGTCACCACAAGTCTATGATCAACTCGTATTTCTGTGTGCTTTCTTTACATTTTTGTCATTAAAACATTTAAAGTAAGTACACAAGAAAATGTTGATAACACAGTTGACAAACAATTAATCCACTCCATGTGCAGACAATCATTTTGATGAAATATTGACAAGGAGGCGTTGAAACTTACCACAATGTCTTCAGGGTTCCCGCCAAAAAGGATGTGCCCTCCAGCAATGTGACTCATGTGATTTATAGAGGTTTTATCAGTGGGTAACACAGTTGACAATGATTTCTCAGACACACATAAAGTGAATAATTTCATGTATATTAATGTTTTGAATAGATTTAAAGACAGTTTTATTATGTTTTAATGATTATTTTTGAACAATTATTGCTGAAATAATATATAAAAGCATGTATTCTATTGTTAAGTTTTAAGAGCCAACTTGACATTTAAGAAATCGGACAGCACAAAAACTACAAATTCCAATATATAATTTGCATTTTTTGCTAAATAAATTATGGAACCTTTCTGGATTAAATAACAGAGAAATATCATCCAATGTAAAATTGGTAATTGTTTGAAATAATGACCAATAATATTTGGTAGAATTGACAAATACACCCCATGGACTTGAAATGTACCCCTAATTATAGAATCACCCATACACAGAAGCTATACTCAATGTAGCCAGTCGTTAGAACAGCCTCAGCAAGATAGCAGTGTTCCCACACTTATCTTAACGTCCAGAGTTCATCCACCAGCCATCCCATGCGTAAGGCTTTCCCAAAATTCACAAAGATGGAATGACCCTCAGGCCCATTATCAGCAGCATCAACATTGCCTAACATATATCTACCATCTTAGTCCCCTTGGTTGGCAACACGCCTCACCACATTAAAAACTTCATGGACCTATGATGTGACCTCATTCACATGCATCCCAACTATGGAGGCAGTTGAAACTTGAAAAAGACAACTTCTACAAGACAACAACCTTAACAAAACAACCAACCCCCAAGACTGTTACACCTGTCTGAACACCACCTACTTTCAATCGGTTCAGTACAAAGGCACGGCTGTGCCACATATCTCCAATTGTAAGTATCTCCCATTTTCACCAACCTTGACATGGAAGAAGTAGAAGGCAAAACCCTGAACTCCTGCGGAGGAATAGCACAACCACTGGTTTAGATATGTGGATGATACATGGGTCAAAATCAAAATCCAGAGATGCAAGCCTTCACAGGACACATTAATTCAGTGGACAGTAACATCAAGTTCACATGAGAGAATGTTCCAAACAAGTCCAGTTGCCCTTGATACAACCCCTTGGATAACCATTTATTGGATGACTGAGAACTTTCATAGACATTGTCTAAAAAGGTGCCCAGCATTGAATTGTGTTACCTTTTCATGACATTTTATCTGTGTAACACTGTGTCTTTATATTGTTCTTGACATGTAAATGAAGTTCAAGGGATGTGTATTCATAAACTTTGAATAAACAAGTGAACTATGCTTTCTGCAGCAGCAGGGTGGGACTTCAGGGCTAGGGGCACCTATGTCCACCAGACCTTGAAAGTCTGCAGCTCATTTTGCTGCTGGATACTGGGCATACATTAAGCTACAACCAACCTGTTCTTTACTTCCCTGGAGTGAACAAGCATGAGTAGACAGCCTACAGCAACAGCACAACTCTGCCATAAATAAGGGCAGGCATACATCACTTTCCTGTTATCAGAACAGAGAGGCTGAAAATCGTTAATCATGGTATTCAGCCAGTCAGTACCAGTATGTCGGTGACAAACACTTCATCGCAGGTTAGTTAATAATGTTACTGAGTATATGTCTGCCAAGATGGACATGGATGTTTGGATGTAAATTGAAGTGAATCAATAAGATGGTGTAAGCTAAAGTTTTTACTGTAAAGAGGTATTTCCCTACCATGAAACTGTTATGTCTTTTTAACAGAGTTTACACATCATCATCATGCGCCGACATACTCTGACGCTCGGAATAGAGACACGCTAGCCTGTCCTAGCGAAATTATCTAAAATTGATACACTTCATCAAGCTGCAAAGGATTCTTGGTTTGGATAACATTGCACAAACAGCAATCATCTGAGAGGCCTGTTGTTTTTGTAATCTCAGTATTTCTGAGAAAATCCAGTGTTTGCTGCGAGCATCTACTTGTATTAGCATAGCCAGTGAGCCGCCATGTCCACATTGGACACTGCTGACTCACCTGGACAGGTGGAAGAACTGGTAGACAAGGCATACAAAAAGATCATTGACCTTCTCGAGGACAAAAAACGGATGTTGAACCAGCTGCAGAGGAAGGATTGCCTGCTGACCACCATCGGGTCTCATTTCCCGACCACCACTGAACACCACCTTTGCACTCAGGCACACAGTTCTCTGGGAACCATCCTCCTCCTGTCAAGAAACCGCCTGCTCCACTCCAAACAAGTGATTCCCTGGACTGAAGTGGTCGTCTGCAGGCAGAAGAGGGCTCCAAGCACGAACAATGGCAGGGCTCCCTCACTTGCGAGCACGCTGCTCTCCTACAAGTACGCGGATTTGTCCGTGGGCGAGAAGCCGGCGGCCCGGGACCAGCACCAGAAAACTGCGCCTGTTTCTGCAGCCACAGACATCATGCCTCTGTTGACGGACACCTCAGCTTTCCCTCCACTGATGGCTAGCCACCCTCCAGCAGAATCCCAAGTGGTGTCCGGCGGAGGGAGAGCTGCAGTCGATGATACCTGGCCCTCCATCAAACTCCAGAACCGCTTCGACTTGCTGTCACAGACTAGTGGGCCGGTCTCTTCCCAGCCAGTGCCCGGTAGTGTGGAGTTGGAGCCCCAGCCCTCCTCTGGGGCACCGTCCACCTCTGCACACCAGAGACTCCTGAGGGACGCAGTGCGGAGACACTCCGGCAGTCACCACTGTCCTGCCCAGGAGTTTGCCTCTAAAGGGGCTGGCACCACTGCCTCTCCTCCAGTCAGCTCCGGATCACCTGCATCACCTCCTGTTGGTGCGCAGACCTCCACCTCAGCGCAGCGGTGGAAGGGCAGAGCTCCGGCTCCAACTCCTTTCCTCCCTACCCGGCAACCGGAGCTACCAATTGAGTGCACCCCTGCTCCGGACTCCGACGCCACTGGCTCGGCCCACCTGCCCCCCGTCCACTGTTCAGCCCCACGACACTCATCGTGGGGGACAGCATCATCCGCAATATCCGCTTCTTCAACTCCACCACACGGTGTTTTCCCGGAGCCACTGTCATCATCATCACGGACAAACTCAATGAACTGCTCCAGTCCATGCCATCCTCCATAACCCGGATTATCGTTCACATCGGCACAAACGAAACGGCTTGGCGACAGTCCAGATGAACAAAAAAAGACCTCTTCAGCTTCCTGGAGTCATGCTGGAAGAGGGTCTTCATCAGCAGGCCCATACCGACCCACTCCCACAGTGCTGAGCGATTCGTCAGACTCCTCAGCATGAACACCTGGCTCCAGCACACCTGTACATCACACAACCTGGTTTTTATTGACAATTTTAACCTTTTCTGGAATCAGCCTTCCTTTTTTCGCCACGACAGACATCTGAGTACACTGGGCAGTTCAGTTTTAGCAGGTAATGTTCACCACGCGGTTCAGTCACACCCACGTGATTGACTACCTGTACGTCACACACACACATCCCACACCCCACCCACAGAATATACCGCACAGCACCACCAGCACCATCCCAACCATCATTCCCTACAGATCACACAAACCCAGGACTGTTTTTAGACCATGCACACACAGTCATTACACCGATTCACTACAATGAACGCACGTTCAGCACGAACATTAACGTGGCAGTGCTGAACATGCACTCTTTTAAACAAAACTTTTTTAATGAATGTTGTGATTTTAGATCATAAGTTAGACTGTCTTCTTTTAACCGAGACATGGCTCAACACTGACGCACCTGTTGTTCTCACTGAAGCTTCCCCACCAAATTTTAATTTTTTATTTTCTACAAGAGGGGGTAGAAAAGGAGGCGGAACTACATCAATTGCAAACAATGCACTGACCTCTAATGGAGTGTCTTTTAACAGTTTCACATCATTTGAGCATCACGCCTTTGTTTTTAGCAGCCCTCCGATTCTCTGCATTATTGTATATAGACCACCCCATCACTCTACCTCTTTTATCAGTGAATTCTCTGAACTTTTATCAATTATTCACACCTCTTATAACAGGATTTTAATAACTGGTGATTTTAATCTACATGTTGATGACACCTTGGATCCAATATCCAGAGAATTTTTAAATCTTTTAAGTTGTCTAGATTTTGAGCAGCACATCACACAGCCAACTCACAACAGGACACACCCTGGACTGGTCATAACCCATGGCCTATCCATTGGTGTGTCCTACTACGACTACTACTGTGTGTTTTTTTAACATCACCAGTTTTAACCAGCACGAGGCCCTGGTGAGGAGGTGCTACCTAACTTCTGAAGTGGCTACAAATTTTATTGAGATTTTACAGAGCACTCCTGCTGAAATTTTACCTGCGCCCTGTGATTTTATCGTTGATAATTTTAGCAGCAAACTGAAGTCCACTCTCGACTCACTAGCTCCACTTTTAACCAAAACAATAAAAAGAAAACCTACACCCCCGTGGAGAAACAACGATAAAATACATGAACTGAAAAAACTTTGCAGGAGTGCTGAGAGGAGATGGAGGAAATTTGATTTAACAGTCCACCTCGAGATTTTACGGCAACAACTCAAAACCTACAATAACACAGTTAAACAGGCAAGAATTTCTCATTTCTCACATCTCATCATAGACCACAAAAACAACCCCTGGTTCCTCTTCTCCACCTTTGATATTTTAACAAGCACAAATTTTAATAAAGCTTTTAACATGTCATCTGATGCTCTTCGTCAGAACTTTGCAGACCACTTCAGAACCAAAATCAAGGACATCAGATCCAGTCTTTTAACCCAACAAGTTTTATCTGTTAACACACCTGAATTGTTAGTCCTTGCCTGAGGAAACACTGGAGAGTTTTGCCCTGGTTGATGCAAGGACACTTGGTCAAGTTTTCTCACAAGTAATCAGAACAACCTGCCTTTTAGATCCAATTCCCACATCACTTTTAAAATCATTTTATGGATTCTTCGAGGAACAGCTTTTATACATTATGAATTGCTCTCTTCAGATGGATGTCTTCCCCATCGCCTTTAAAATAGCTGTGGTGAAGCCCCTTCTGAAGAAGAGAACTTTAGACCCCAACGTTTTTAATAACTACCGACCTGTATCCAACGTACCCTTTTTAAGTAACATTCTAGAAAAACTGTTTTTTAACCAAATCAATACATTTTTAAACAGAAACAGTATTTAAGAGAAACATAAGTCTGGCTTTAGGATGAACCACAGTACCGAGACAACACTTTTAAAGATTTTAAACGACATCAGGTGGAACTTAGATAACAAGAAACTCACAGTCTTGGTTCTACTGGATCTAAGCACCGCCTTTGATACAGTAGACCATCACATTTTATTCAATAGACTTAGACACTTGGTTGGCCTCTGGTACTGTTTTGTAACTGGTTCCACTTTTATCTCATAGACCGATGTTTTTATGTAAGTATGGGTACTTGTTCCTCAGGAACCCATGAAACTAGGTGTGGGGTTCCCCAAGGCTCAATTTTTGGTCCAATTCTTTTTAATCTTTACATGCTTCTCCTTGGAGACGTCATCAGGAGACACGGCATCAGTTTCCATAGCTACACTCATGATACACAGCTGTACGTTTCCGTGTCTCCTGATGACACAGGGCCAATAGATACCTTTTTTTAACTGCATTTTAGATATGAAATCATGTTTGGCAGGGAATTTCCTACAGCTCAACCAGGGCAAAACAGGTTTTAGTTATAGGTCCTGAAGGCCAGACTAAGAAACTTTTATCAAAATTACAAGATTTTAAACCAACACAATCTGTAAAAAAACTGGGTGTGATTTTTGACTCTGAGCTGACTTTCATCCCACATATCAAAAATATAACAAAAATAGGCTTTTATCATCTTAAGAACATAGCCAGAGTCTGCCCATTTCTCTCTCAGGCCAGCACAGAGGTGCTAATGCATGCTTTTATTTCCTGTCGTTTAGATTACTGTAATGCCCTGCTCTCTGGTTTTCCTAAAAAGAGCATTTCAAAACTCCAATTCAATCCAACTCCCTCAAAATTCAGCTGCACGTGTGCTGACAAAGACCAGAGGGCAGGCCCACATTACACCCATTTTACAGCCGCTGCATTGACTCCCTGTCCGCTCCAGGATTGATTTTAAGGTTCTTTTGCTAGTTTTTAAATGTCTTAACAGCCTTGTGCCCTCTTACTTGTCTGACCTGCTTTTACCGTATCAACCCTCTCGGACCCTGAGGTCCTCCGGTACCGGCCTTTTATCCATACCAAAAGCCAGAACTAAAACCCATGGTGAGGCAGCATTTAGCCACTATGCTCCACACCTATGGAACAGCCTGCCGGAGAGCCTCAGGTTTTCAGAGACTGTTGATATTTTTAAAAGAAGGTTAAAGAAACACCTTTTTAATCAGGTTTTTAACTGACCTTTAAATTCTCTCATGTTCTTATCATGAATCTTATGTTGATGCCTTTTATTTTGCTGTTTTATATTCTGTATTATTTTATCCTATTTAATCTACTTTATTTATTATCTTATGTTTTTTTCTTCCTTTAACTGTCTAATTTGTTTTAGTTATCTTATATCATGCCTTTTACTTTTAACTGCAGTGTTTCCTGTTTACTCAGGGGAGTCCTCCACACTGAGAGTTGTGTTTGGTCTGCTGCTGGGGGTGCTGGTCCCGGGTCCCTTCAGCCTGGCTGGGCGGGGGGCTCCCCACCTTGATGTGGGGGTCCACCTGTCTGTCGGAGTTGGGGGGGCCCGGGTGCCAGCGCCCCCTATGGTCATAGTCTGCGACGACTCCTCTCAGTGTGGACGGCCCCAAGGGTGGCGTTTTCCCCAATCCTCAGTGCCATGCCCTGTCTCATTACTGTGTGTGTGTGTGTGAGTGTGTGTGTGTGTGTGTGTGTGTGTGTGTGTGTGTGACCAGGTATTTATCACATTGTGGGGACAAAAATCTGTTTACACAATCATATTGTGGGGACTCACCTGCCTTATGGGGACAAAATGCAGGTCCCCTTAATGTAAATCATTACATTTTAGGTTGAAGACTGAGGATAGGGTTACGGGTTAGGTAAGGTTAGGTTTGGGTAAAAGCTTTTTTTAGAGGGCACAGTAAAACACACTCAAAGTTGCAGAGGAAATCTGTGAAGCTTTTTTTTAGAGGGCACAGTAAAACACATTCAAAGTTGCAGATTTTTTTTAGAGGGCACAGTTAGGTTAGGTATAGGGTTAGGAATAGGCAAATAGTGGTTATGGTTAGGTTAGGGTAAGGCTTCAGGAAATGAATGTAAGTCTATGTCATGTCCCACAAGTGATCGAAACACAACGTGTGTGTGCGTGTGTGGGTGTAGTCGTAGGTGTGTAGGTGTATATACAGAGGGTGGAAGGGATGGGTTTTCTCTGTTTATAAGTTTTCCTTTATAATATTTTTAACTGTTGTAAAGCACTTTGTGTTACATTTTATAGTGCTATATAAATAAAGTTTGATTTGATTTGATATGTTTTTTTACTGAGTTTACAGGACCCAAAAAACCAGGATAGACACATAAGCACAAACAAGGAAACACAAGTCATGAATACAGGCAGCAGAAAAGATGAGAGAATACTTATGATATACTTGGTGTTTTTCTTGAGCTCTGATCTTTACCACGTAGCAAGGCAGACGATACAACGAATACTGGTTGAAACCCTGGTGCTTATATACAGTGTAAGCAGATGAATCTTGATTCAGGGCACCTGTGCTCAGGAGGATAGGAGGCTATACCCAACCTGGACTCAACAGACAGGAGACAAAAGGAGGGGGAAAACACAGGATCACAAAAGGAGAATGGTGAGGAGACTGCAGATCTCCACAGGAACACCTGCTTGGAATGGAGCTTGGCTATCCACTCATGGGGAGGAAAGGGTGTTTTAATGTGAGCAATTCACATAAATTGAGCTGACCTACAATCTAAAAATGAACCTTGTGTGGCAATGCGAAGGGAATTGTTGCCAACAACACCACCAGGGGAATTTCACCCCAGGAAGTATTTTTCAAACTAAGGCACTGTTAAGGCACACAGGTAAGACAGATGAGACACAATTCCACTTTAAAAGAGGAGCATATGCTTTATTACAAACATGCAATTTAAAAACAACAATAAAACACCATTCACACAGGGTCAAAGAAAGAGGGGAACTAATTTAAGACTGAGGCTTACCGGGGTGTAGGGGCTACTGATTGGTGTGGAGAAACCCAACCAAAAATATAAACACCTAGACATTCGTGACAGTCGCACAAGCACACACTCTGTGAGGAAACCCAAAACCCAGGGGAGCACAGCACACTGTTACATAGAACATCTTGTTGAACACTTTGGTACACAAAAACATCTTGTCATTTTGAAGGAATCTCACCTCATGTTCTTGAGTATGATTGTATGTCCTGAAGAATGTGACTTAGCCTTATGCCTTATATATCAGGTGCCTGAGGACAACTAGTACTGATAACAACAGATGCTCATGGCACCTCCCTTCCTTATTTACGATGCTTGTAACCTCAGCTCCACGCCTAATGACAGCATACACATACACACACATTTACAGATTGTTTATCACCTGTTCAGAACAAGATATGTTGTACCAGAACATGGGAACTGGCCAATTATATTCTGTAACGTATATCTGATTATTGTATTGGGTTGATCAAACCCAACACATAAATATGAACTTTTGTCTGACAACGGCACTCACTTTGGCTGAGATCCTGAGGGGACTCTGACACTCTGAGTCCAGTGGTGCATTGCTTTACATGTTACCTCAATAAAGACTTTGACTGTGAACTGAAGACTTCTCCGGACCGTTCTTGGGCTTCCAAACACAAGAACCGAGCTGCAAAGCTAACAACACAAAAGGGGGGATCCTGCCTCCAGATCACCACCACCACCACCTGACCTCAGCAACTAAAAGAGATAAAAAAGAGATTAAGTGGGGTTATACCAACACAAATCCAATTGAACGAAACACCCAAAATCTAACCAAAACAGGCAGTTGGCAGGAAAATATAAATCAGGAAATAACCAAATGTAGCAGAACTGACCTATAACTGACCCTCTTTCCCCCTTTTTGCATTCTTTCAGGAGAAATAGAGTTGTAAAACATCCCAATTTTTAAGAGTTATCGACCATTTGGAATGTTCACAGGGAGGTGTGATTTCGGAGAGAGACAGGATGTCTGGCTTAGAAACATACACATTCTTCCAGGGAAGCGGGAAACACCAACACTTCTACTTCAAAGGTTACCCAGGATGTTTCTCATGGAGATGCTAATTCTTTCTTGATAGCCCCATGAGAGATAAGGACAATAATACTGTCTGGATGAACAAGTGCCATGTCTCAGAGAATCTACAAATCGGATAATGCTGATGGGTTGTAAATTAGACATTCCTGAAGCAAACTCTGTTGTATGTCTGTGTACCTCTTTTCTATCACACCAGGATAATGAAATCTATATGTTTGATTAAACTTTGGATGTTTTTACATTACTAAGCCTATAATCTGTATGATATTAATTCTTTTCTGGTGTTTCTAGCTTATAAAATGACAAAACTGTGATTTTAACGCTTTTAAAAAGTTTGTCTGAGTTTCTAACATGGAACTATACTGCCATCTAGAGGTTCATAACGGATAGGTTGTTTGACCTGAGACAGTTATTAGTAGTAACCATAATAGTGATAATCATTTTGGCAAATATATTCTGCCTTTCTTTATTCCGTTGCCATATTAAGTTAGTTATACCCTTAGTCATCATGTATGTTAGGATGAGTATTAATAAATGTTATCATGATTATTGTTGAATGTTGTCATTTATTCATAAGAATTGTCTAACGCATGTTGTGAACGATGTTGAAATGGCATTGAAAATTGATCATTTAAAATATATGTGATGAGCCCCTCGTATGAATCATTAGTTAATTCTCTCTCTATAAGGTGAAATCACATCGCTCACCTGCAAACCATCCCACATGTGCGACAGCCTATTGATCATTAGACACGCCCTGGAGCAAATATACTGTCTGTAAGTGCGCAGCAGATGCTAAGTTCTTCTTCAATCCTTTTTGTAGTCCTTTTCAGTTCTTCTTAAGTTCTTCTTTTGCAATCTTGTCCTTTAAGTCTTTCGTGAGTCTTCTCTGAGTCTTCAGTTATTCTTCTCATTTCATTGTTCTCTCAGTCTTTTTGTTGCTGCTCATAGTTGGTGAGTAGCTTGATTTCGTTATTCACAAAATGTCCTTTTGTAGTTTTTCTTTGTGAAAACTTGTTAAGCCATGTTAAGCTGCATGATTTTTTTTTTTTTAGTTAAAATTCTAGTCACGTAATAATAATTTTGGAGACATTTTCAACCGGCCATCGAAGAGACTCTCAATTTTATTATTAACCTAAAGTTTTTGCCATACGCTCACCAACTCACCAACACCGGAGACCTGTAGCCAGCTCCGACCCACTTGTTTGGGTTAAATAACCATCAGAAGCTGTTTCTCCTCTGTAACCGACACCGGAGGCCTTCCAGCTCCTGAAACATAACTGTCCAACATCGGCTCTCAACTGTAGTTTGCTTGGTTCGTCCATTGGACCGCAGTGCAGATCAGAGACAAGAACCACATCCTGGAGCCGACATCCACAGGAGTGTCGCTGGCAAAGTAGGCATACTTATGTGGGTTTGGGTCCGTGAGTCAGTTTTCTTAAATTCTCTCAACCATTCATTCAAGAAATTAACTTTACATTTGCATCCCCATTTTTCCCTCAAAACTACTTCTCACTATGGCCAAACTCATTCTGCCATTATTTACCATAAGTTTCTCCATACAGTTGTTTGTGTTACATCATATTACCCATATCCTCTGTCGTATTATGCATTATTCTTTATTCATTATTGTGTTTAATAAATAAGACTTTTCATTCAAGTCGTGGTTAGACGGTGTCCTTTTGAGCTGGATATAAACAATCCCTGTATCGAGAGTTTATGCTTCAGATTATCAGACTGGTCTACTATTGGTTCATTTGTTATCATTACATCAGCATTACAAAAAAGAATAAATAAAATTCTTCTGAGCTGAGGAAAGTTGGTGCCCAGTATTTTATTGACGAATGCAACGTTAAATTAGAGATTTAATAAACTGATTCCCCTACACAAAAATAAAACTGCCAACTGCCAAATTAAGAAAGAAATGAAAACACATACTGAAAAGAAAACAATCCTCTGTCCAAACAAAATATCAAAATCAAAGAAATTAACAACTTAGGGTCAACGGGCAGAGTAATAAACTAAATAACAGAACACAACATCAATCAAATTTAAAGGGATTTAACCCCACTATTCAGTCACCCATATGTTAAAAATGGATGGACAAACGCTGGATAATTTCTGTTGCAAAGGCTCCACATCCCAGATGCACACCAAGCATGGACAAGGGCAGTCTTAATGCAAAACACCACCAAAGAAAAAGAGCCACACAAAGCAACAAACAAAACACTAAAAAGCAAACCAAAGCAAGAAAAAGCAAGCCAAACAGCAAACAAAAAGCAACAAAAAGCTGGAAAAAGCAAAGCAAAGCCAAAGCAAAGCAAAGCAGGGAAAAGCAGCAGCGGTCCCCCATAGCTGGTGGTGATGTGTCGCGTTGAACCCAGCCATGAAACCCAGTCAGCTAATGCTGACCTCACTCACGCACCGTTGGCAGCGGAATCAGTTCATGTCGGTCGGCTAGGCATGACACACCGGAGGGAGAGGGAGAGAGTATACTGCACAGCTACCAGCATCTACCTACAATAATACTATTGTTAGTCGTGGTCAATGTCAGCTATTATTAGGCAGAGAGGGAGACACTTACCACAGAAGGCCACTTAGGTGGCACACACACGCTCTGGAGTCTGGAGGCACCAAGTCAGGCTCTTTGCAGTGTAACATAAAATCATTAGTGCCCTGCCACGAGAGGCTAAAGCAGCAGGTGAGCAGATAAGCCGCGTTACCTGTCCGAAGCAAAAGGTCCAGCCTGGAAGTGATGTTGCCAGTTGGGAAGCAGTGAGAGAGAGAACTAGCAGGTGGGGATTGCCCCTTTTACAGGTTAGTGCACCTCCCGTGGTTGGCTGCGCTGTTGCCAATTAGGCATAGAAACCCACAGACCCCTATGCTGCTACATTCTATCCCTCCTCCTTGCATCGTCGCCCCAACGATGGACGAGTCAATGCCAGCCTTGGTTGCTAGCTTCAAGGCCTAAACAAATCAGAAACTGCATTGGACACAAACACAGGAGGATGAACCAGCAAGTCGTAGTCCAAACACCCATCTTCAGAAGGTGGCTCTCCTACCGGTGGGGAATTCTGGACAGAGGCAGAAACAGGTGGGTCTACACCAACAGCCCTCAGCATCGAACGATGGACCTGCTTGACCTTGGTCTGGTAGTCCACCTGCACAATGGTGTATACAGAGCCACCTCGCCTAGGAGGCTTCAACACCTGGTACTTTATGGAGCTCCACCGGTCCCAGATCTTATGGGGATCTCTTGCACTGAAATCATACAAATATACCAACTGACCTTCACTCAAGGGCGCATCTTTCACATGCTGGTCATGGTTTCGCTTCCTACGATCGGCTGCCTGTTGCAAGTGGTTTCTGGCCCCATCAAAGGCCACCTGCAGACGGGCCTGATGTTCCTGAACCCACTCATGAACAGTGCCACTCACCAGACTCTCACCTCTACCCATAAGAAAGTCCACTGAGAGCCTCGGTTCCTGCTCAAACATCAGGAGGAAGGGAGACTCTCCAGTGGCCTGATGGGAAATGGTGCTGTAGCAATACAGAACCTGAGGCAAACACTGGCAAAGAGCGCAGCAAGTTGTGGAGAATGTGATTAAATCGCTCACACTGACCATTGCCAGTTGGGTGATACGGAGTGGTGCATGATTTGACAATGCCATACAAGCTGCAAAGTTGTTGGATCAAGGAGTTACGACCCTGATCAGAATGTAACCGAGCTGGTACACCAAACTTGTAAAACCACTCAGAGACAAGAACCTTGGCCACAGTGGAGGCACGCTGATCGTGGGTGGGGACAGCTACGGTATACCTACTGAAAACATCTGTCATTACTAAGATGTTTTCCATACCATTCTGGGAAGGCTCAAGACAGGTGTAATCGACCGCAAGGATCTCATTAGGGCATGAGGCCAACAGATGACCTAAAAAGCTGCGAGCTGTTGGGTGGACATCCTTTGCAACCTGACACCGCTCACAGGTTTGACAACACTGGGCAACAGCAGAGGACATGACAGGCCAATAACACCTGGCCCGCAGGAGTGCCAGCGTTTGCTCCACTCTCCGATGGTGAAGTTGAGTCAAGACCTCATCTGTTAGTGCCATTGGTAACAATAACTGCAGCACAGCTTCACCACCATCTGAGTGAGACATTTGCCGATACAGGACTCTGTCCTTCTCAACAAGGCGGTCCCACTGCTGGAGCAGAGCCAATGCGGGCGGTGACAACTGTTGCCGCTCCTCATGGTTGGGACGTTGCCTTCTCCTCCAAAACCTCCTGCTGCTCGGTGGCCACCAATTTATCAGAGGATTGTTGTCAGAGTCCACTTAAGGGCCAAAAACTTGAGCTTCATAGAGCTGTAGTTTGCCATGTTCCTTTCCGTGGGCCTCAGACCTCAGCTAGCATAGGCTACTTGCCTCACCTTACCTGCTTGCTCTCCAGAGAGCACTGCTCCCAAGCCACCATGGCTTGCATCTACCTCCAGGATGAAGGGAAGTGAAAAGTCTGCATAGGCCAGCACTGGAGCAATGGTAAGCTTGGCCTTCAGCACCTGAAAACTCTCCTGACATTCATCAGTCCAACACCCGAGGACGCCACGCCCAGACCCCCTAAGTTTTTGCAATTCAATTCAATTCAATTTTATTTGTATAGCGCCAAATCACAACAAAAGTTGTCTCAGGACACTTTCCATATAGAGCTGGTACAGGCCGAGCTCTTTTATCTACAGAGACCCAACAATTCCCTCACGAGCAAGCACTTGGTAACAGCGGTGAGGAAAAACTTCCTTTCAACAGGCAGAAACCTCAGGCAGAACCAGGCTCTGGGTGGGCGGCCATCTGCCTCAACCGGTTGGGTGAGAGAGGGAGAGCGAGAGAGAGAGTGAGACAGACAGAGAGACAGACAGAAATGCTGTCAGATAGAGAAAGAGAGAGAGACAGCCAGAGAGAGACAGACAGAAATGCAGTCAGAGAGAGAGAGACAGACAGAGAGAGACAGACAGACATGCAGTCACAGTAACAGTGACAGTGGATGTAATAACAGTAGTAGCAGTTGCAGTGGATGTCAGGCAGGGCCATGGCAGGAGACGTAGCTGTAATCCACAATCCAGATTCAGCTACTGTCCATGGAAACCTGCGAGATGACAAAGCACAGAGACTCCGGGGAAGGAGCTAAATTAGTAACACGCCGTAGTAGATCATGAAAGCATGCAGATGGAGAGGGAGAAGGAACATTTGCTTCATGTTCGAGTCGGCTTAGCACAACCTTCAGTCTCTCAAAATGTTGCTCCACTGTTGATGAAAACACAACAATATCATCCAGATACAACAACACGGATTGAAATTGTTGGTCTCCAAAAATGCGCAGTATTAACCTCTGAAAGGTGCTGGGGGCGTTACAGAGACCAAAGGGCATTCTGTTCCATTCAAACATGCCGAATGGTGTACAGGATGCAGTCTTTGGTCGATCTGCCTCAGTGACTGGTACCTGGTTGTAGCCACTGGCCAGGCCAGAGTCGAGAACCAGCGGGCACCAGATAACGCATCCAGGGACTCCTCTATGCGTGGCACAGGGAAGGCGTCTTTTCTGGCTTTACTGTTCAGCTGTCTGTAGTCAACACACATGCGGAGACTGCCTAACTAGCATGATAGGAAACGCATAGGGACTGCTGCTCTCTCGAATGACCTGTGATGACAACAGCTGGTTGATGTGCTCCTTCACTGCCTCGTATTCTGAAGGTGGAATGTGCCTGTAGCATTGGCGAACGGGAGCATCATCAACCAGGGGGATGTCATGAGAGACTAGGTTGGTACAGCCCAGGTCTCCATCGTGAGCTGAAAAGACAGGGTTGTATGGTCTAAGCAGACACCTGACCCTGTTCCGCAGATGACAATGAGGACGGGTCTAAGTCATCCACCTGCTGCTGTACTGTGGGCGAAACAGTGTGAGATGACACAGCGGCCACCCCTGATGGCACCTTGGTGACACCGGATGGAAGGCTGACAGCATTTACTGTGTCTAAGGTGCCAACAACGTTGGGGTACAGTAGCACATCGGATGAACCAACATTGATGACTGGTATGTGTGCTGTTCCCCGGCTTACTTGAACCAGAGCAGGGGACACAAGCAGACCAGCAGGCAACCCAGAGTCCAGTGGTTCAAACAGCACTGTGGACCCTGAAAACACCTCAGAACATGTAGCCACTATTTCCATGACACCACCAGGGATGCGCCAAGCTCTTTTACCCCTAACCTTTACTTTCCCTGGACTGTCCTGTGGGGCCTTAGTGCTAGCGCGATGGCACTGCTGCAGTGCCCGCACAACAGGTTCTGGGGACCTAGAAAAACAGGGCTACAAGAACAAAGCCACACCATGCTGTCCAAAAAGCTCTTGGTAGCATTACGAATGATGTTCATCCGCAAAACACCAGAAACTGCACAGGCACACCACCAGGGGGGTCCCTGACAACCAACACACTACAATGTGACATCAACTTGCCACAAAGATGTACCACTAGCTCCAAATAGGTAATATAAGGGATCTCCAGGCCATTAGCAGCTCTAAGCTGCAACCAGTGGCATGATTGGAGGGGCGCTACCAAACTGGGCACCTTTACCCACCCATGTCCACATCCAAATGGGGAGAAGACGAAATCAGTCTAGAAGCCTTTAAACTATGCCAGACAGCTTGTGAGCCAGTAGTGGCCCCACCTAAACTGTGGCTCTGCAGTTGGGTGGGCACTAGTTTTCCGACACCGATGCAGAACGAAACTGTGCAGCAGAATTGGAGGGGGGTTGCAAATGAGACTGTGAAGGAGGAGGGATATGCACTCTACACTCCCTTGCGAAGTGACCAGGCTGGTGACAGCACCTTCATATTACTGGGCCATTATGAGGTGGACGACCGTGCTGGTGAGAGTTCTGCAGGAGAGCAATGCTTTGAGTGAGCTGACTGAGTTGTTCTTGCTGATGCTTAAACATCTCTCTCAGCTCAGCCATCTCAGACACTGGGGGTGAAGCAACAGAGTCCTGTGGACCAACATGAACACCATACTGGACACCAAACACCGAGGGGACAGAGTGACTGCAACCCCTCACACCACCAGGCAAACCCTCATGCTCCCACTGGATCGCTTCTGCCCGGACATCAAGCAAGGTTAAATCAGGCTGTCTGTGCACCAACTGCCCCAAGGAAGAACTCCTGAAGAGTTTCCCCCTCTTGCTGCCTCCTGGAGAAGAAACCGAGTTCCTGCAACTCACTCTCCATGGCTACAGCAAAACTTACAAAAATGCCAGTAAGTAAGTGCTGGGATAAAGAGCTAACAAGTGTGTGGAAAAGGTCTCACCAAGAACCTGCACAAGGGACGACTGGGAACCACTGCTGCTTTGTCTCTTTAAACACCAATGCTCCAATGTGCCTACAAGAAAAACCACATTAGAGCAAAGGAAAAAAAAAAGAAAACAGAACAAAACAAATGAGCAACACGTGTCTCTGCCGTTGAATGAGTAAATCCTTCCGACAGCACCAGATTGTGGCGATGCTTTTGTAAATCTAGTTAAATTTGCACTGACTGAATTGTTGCCAACAATGCGACCTGGGGAATTTCACCCCAGGAAGTATTTTTAAACCTAAGTCACTATTAAGGCACACAGGTAAGTCTTACTCAAGGCAGATGAGACACGATTCCACTTAAAAAGAGGCGCATATGCTTTATTACAAAAATGCGATTTAAAAACAACAATAAAACACTATGCACATAGGGCCAAAGAAAGAGGGGAACTAATTTAAGGCTGAGGTTTACCAGGGTGTAGGGGCTACTGATTGGTGTGGGGAAACCCAACCAAAAATATAAACACCCAGACACTCATGACAGTCACACACGCACACACTGGAGTCTGGAGACACCAAGTCAGCCGCTCTGTCCGAAGCAAAAGGTCTGGCCCAGAAGTGACGTTGCCAGTTGGGAAGCAGTGAGAGAGAGAATCAGCAGGTGGGGATTGCCCCTTTCATAGGTCAGTGCGCCTCCTGTGGTTGGCTGCAATGTTGCCAATTAGGCATGGACACTCATAGACCTCTATACTGCTACATTCATAAACACCAAAAAGTAATGTAAGAATTGGGGCTGAAACCCACCTGTGTCCTGCTTCCCATGGCTTGTAGTAAAGGAGTGCATTATAATCACAAATGGCTAACAAAACAAAGATAGCAGTTCTGCTTCAACACAACAATGTCATTAGTTTACAGTAATGTCTGAAAAAAGTCTGATTACAGAAAAAAAGTGACATATATCAGGAATACCATGCATTACCTGGGGATTCATTAAGATAGTTGTATATATCAAGTTCATCTACTTTGATAGAGGCAGGCTGAAAGCACACCCATTAACTTTTGCTGCTGGACACTGGATACACCAAAATAATTAATCTGCAGCCTGCAAGACTTCAAGTTATGCCACTAAAAGACTACTAAAGTTATGCCCATTCTGTTTGATTAATTTTGATTAAGGTATTCTAACTTCATTCCATGTCCAGCAATGCACTGTTTTGGCCAAACAAATACATGAAAGTGTGTATGTGATGTAAAATCCTATGTTATCATAAACTGCGGTACATTTTGTTTTGGCAGGCCTTTAAACTCAACCTTATAGGATTAAGACAACATTTTTTCAGCTCAGTGCTGTTTTTGATTGAGAATGCACAGACAGTGGTTTAAATGTTCTGTCTGTTTGTCAGTGTTAAAGTTTCCAACCCAACAAAAAGTTTGTTTGCAAGAAACTCTTCACCACCACCCACCTTCAGTCCTCCTCTCCCTTATTTCCACAATTACCCGCCAATTAACTCCCTCAGTCATCTGAGTGTCACCATGACTTCTGCAGTTGTAGAGGTCAGAACAACCCCCTCAAACACACACATACACACACACACACACACACACACACACACACACACACACACACACACACACACACACACACACAGCGTGAACATTCCATCAATTAAAACGATCATCGATTTAATTGACATCATTTAAAATACCTAAATCATTGGCATTGGATTACAACTATGCAAACAGATTTTTACTTTGTAACTTTGTAATTGGTACATGTCATTTGATAGTTTAATATGTTCCAGCTTTATTCTCAAGCCACAGTAAAGAAATTGTTGGGAATCTTACAGAGTCTGCCATGCCTCTAAATGTAAGACAAAACTACATGTCCATTATCTCGGAAATTAACATTAGTTTGTCTTTCTTGACTGAAATGTACCTCTGTGGATACATATTTATCTTCAAAACACCTGAGTTCTCCAAATAAAAAGGAACTTTTCAAATTCAGCAATAACAAGTTAAAAAGCAAACAAAACAAACAATGGCGGCTCATGTGATAGACGGCAGGCAGGAGTTTTTATTTCAGCTGTAGAGCAAGAATGACAGCATGAACATCTGATTCACATTTCACTGTTTACTACTTAGTTTAACTCATCTCAGTTTTACAGCCCGATGACTTTAGTGGAACTGATTCATAATTTCCTGAACAAATGCCCTTTGCCCTATGGATTACATTAAAATTCTAAATAATCAACTCAGATAATAGCTGCATGAGAATAGTGATTCTAATTTATCAGCGTTGTTCTAATAGAGCTACTCCAGTGATTTATTGCTACACATAAATTTGGAGGACTCAAAAGAGACTAAAAATTGTTTTGATTAGTGCTGGTTAAGTAAAACCCCGTTTACACTTATGGAAAACACATATGTTTTCATGCGATTTGGCCTCTCGTTTACACGCAAACTTTTTCATGGAAAACGATAATTTTTAAAAACTCTGGCCAAAGTGGAGATTTCTGAAAACACCAGTTATGTGTTGGCGTGTAAACAGGGTTAAACGGCGTTTTAGGTTCCGAAACGTCACAACATGTGACTGAAAATACTTAACGTCACATGAGCGACCTATGTTTACTCTTTGTTTGGCTACTGATCATGGATGCTGCTAAGGCGATACTCATTTATACGTTTTTGCAAACGCTTTTGGCCTGTTTGCATTTGAAAATACAACTGGTTTTCTATGTCGAGGAGCAGAGGCGAAGGAGTGCAGAGAGAGCAAGTTTACTGCAGCTTTCCTTTCCAAGACGTATGTTGCCACCATCGGTTTTGGATACGACCTGGGCGAACCACAGTCTGGTGGGAAAACTTCGAGAAAGAAGTCCTCCTCCCAGAGGAATTTCATTTGGGTGGCACAGTGGCACGGTGTCACGGTGGTAACACTCTCGCCTCACAGCTAGAAGGTCCCGGTTCGATTCCCGCTGTGGGCGCTGGGGGCATGTCCTCCACCATGCCTTCAGTGCCTGCTGCTCAAGGAAAGGGGCCTTTCTGTGTGGAGTTTGTATGTTCTCCCCGTGTTCACCTGGGGTATCCTCCATAAAATGCACCCCCACTAAAAAAAAACATGCAAGAAGATCACCGCCTGACCAATGGTGACGAAGGAGAACTGGGTCCCCAGGCGCCACTGTCAGCTGGCAGCCCACCGCTCCTAGTCTGCCGCGGAGGAAGGACGGACGATGGATGGGTCAAATGCGGAGAAATAATTTCATGAAGCATCTCATGTGCATTTGTGCATGATGTTGTGTGTGATAAAATAAAGTATGTTTCTTCTTTTCTTCTTCTTCTTCTTAGCCGTTGAGGGTAGACTACGTAAGACGGAAAATGCATTCGGTCTGTCTAGGTCGGCCGTTTCAAGAGCGGTAGAGCGGTAACTGTCCATTTGGGTCCTAAATATATGAAACTTCCGAAAACCGAAGCTGCTGTCCAGCAACTTGTGCAGGGATTTGAAGAATCTCATGGCCTCCCTCAGTGCCTTGCTGTGGATGGGACGCATAAAGATCTCTTGATCTCTGATCAAGCAACCATCGGCCAATTCCTCTGATTACATCAACAGAAAAAGGAGGTTAATTTGAACATTCAAGCTACCTGCGATTACAAATATGCCTTCATGGACGTAGTAGTGAAATGGCCTGGGAGCGTGCACGGCGCCCGTGTTTTTGCAAACTCCCCACTTAACACGTCCTTGAAAAATGGAAGCATCCATTCTTGTCCAAGGCAAATCATCGAAGATGAAGAGGCCATACCTGTTTACATAGTAGGCAACCCTGCATATCCACTGCTCACATATCTTATGAAGGAATATGTTAGTGGGGGAAGCACTGCCCAGGAGCAGTACTTTGGGCTGAGCACGGATGGTCATAGAATGTGCTTTTGGGAGGCTGAAAGCCCTGTTCGGAGCCCTGAGAAGGGCCATGGACATTAATCTGGATGACCTTCCCATTGTAATTTATGCATGTTTTGTGCTGCACAATTATTGTGAGGCTTCTAGGGACACGGTAGCTGACAACAATGTTACTGAGGCAATTCAATACGACAGGGAAAACCAGCCAGACACACAACCTGCTGCCAGAGGAGAATGCATGACAGCAGAAGGGAAAAGGGTCAGGAGAAGCCTCACTCAATTCCTGGATCCATAAAAGGGATAATCTTCTCTTCAGTGTGTGTGAGGTTTGTGTGATTGATATAACAGACAGTATGAAAGTACATAGTCTTTCCTACTACTCTCCTTGTGTTTGGTTGCATTGTTTTTGTTTGTTTGTTGTATTTTCCTTTCCACTATGTAAAGCGACCTTGGGTTTGAGAAAGGCGCTATATAAATGTATTTTATTATTTATTATAAAGTTCTCATTTCATAGTTCTCAATATTTTCATCATGATCATCACAGACCTAAAAACTGTGTGCACTGTGTTACATGCCAGTAGGCAATATAATGCTTTGGCTACATTTCAAGGTGTTAAGCATTTAAATCAACATGCCAAAGGATATTTGTTTACAGTTTTCTGTTATTTTTACATTCGACATTGTTTACAAATCACTTGGATGTAATCTATTGACATTGCCAAGTGTAAATATTTGTTGTTTAGTAGAATGCCAGTATATAAAGAATGAGAAATTGTGTGAAAATGGTAATGAAATGGTTTGACCAATATTAAACACAGACACAATATAAAAATATTGGAACTGCTTGGGGTGTTGTGGTCTCGATTTTGTACACTGTGTCTTTTGCCCTGCCTGTGTTTGTTCCTCTCTTTCTGTTTTCTCTCTTCTCCTCTCGCTCTCCGTCTCTGCAGCGCTGGAGTGTGGAAGGAGGCGGGGTCGAGACACACCTGAGCGGCATCAGCTCATCAGCCACTGGCTATTTCAGCCAGCTACTCCACCTGCTCAGTGCCGGAAGATTTCCTTGCCTTGCTCACACGTGTCTCGCCATGCCGTTGTGCCTTGTCTCCTTCCGCGCTTCCAGCTCCAGAGTCCTCCCGAGTTGTTCAGTGAATTGTTCTTTCATAGTTTTTTCCCTGTAAAGGAGATTTAGGTTTCTAGTTGATTTTCTGTTTTTTCCCATATCGGTGATTTTGAGTTTCTCTATTTTTGCTCGTTTAGTTTTGGTAGCCTACTTCGCCTTTTTCCCCTTGTGGAGATTTTCGTTACTCATTTGTTTGCACTTTGTTTTTTGCAAAAATAAACTTTGGCATTCAGTCTCTGCAACCTGGGTCCTGGTCGTGCTCATTGTCACTTGTACCGTAACATCGGGAACCATTTCACACTAAACATCCCCAAAAACAAGTGAACCAATTTGCCTCTTTTTTTTTTTTTTTTTTCTTTTGTTGAAAATCACTATTGCAGCTGGTAAGACATCAGTTGATACTTGCTATTTTATATCTCAAAATATAGCTGTGCAGGAACAGTCATAACACACAACAGTTATTTGAAGACATAAACTATCAGAGGTAAGATTCAATAATCTTCCATAAAGGCTTGGGTATATGAAAACTGACACATGCCCTCAACAGGTGAGTGTATCAAATCTGATGTGTTGATGGTGTTGAGTTGCACTGCATTCTGTGTTCTATTAGCAGCTGAGGAGTTGGGTGGGAATGATTGCTGAATTGGTGCTGAATTTGGGAAATATGACTGTAGTGGTGGCGTGTGTGCATATGGCGGCTTGTGTGCATATGTGGGTCCAAAAGGACCTCTTCCATCAAATGGCATATTGTAATGTGGCGTAGTGTGCATGACTTGTCGCAGGAGAGAAAACCCATCAGCAATTGATGTTGCAAGCCTATCAGGTGTATTTGTTATTTTGCTGAAATTCTCAGATGCATGCTTATTTGCACATCCTTTTGTATATACTGTTTATTTTTTCTCAGTATATATATTTTGTTTGATATTCTGTTCTATATTTTGTGGTATATTTGTTTATATATATATATATATTCTCAATATAAATGTTTTGTTTTTAATACTTGCTTTATATATATATATATATTTTCTTCGTCATTTCTTTCTTTTCTAATTTTATTCTAATTCTATCCTTGTAAGGAGCACTGAGCACGGATCAATAAAGGAATTCTGATTCTAATTCTGATTTTCGGAGGTTTCGATAATTTCAACCAATTTCTTCTTCACTCTTTTGTCCTCTTCAACGGCATTCAGCCACTGCGCCTCAGCTGGCAGCTTTCTCTTCAGCTGGTCATGCCGGTGTCCCTTCATTTTAGCCTATACAGAGTAGACCAAATAAAATGTATTAAAACATACTAATTTGCAGATGTAAACCTATCCAAATATAATCTCATTTGATGTTACCATGATGAATGATGGCCTACATTTCCCTCAGCATAATCAATCTATGATGAACAAGTCCAAGACTAAACGTCACGATTCACAACAGATAGGAATATAATGGGAAAAAAAGAAAACATACTAGGGCTTATCTCCCCAAAAGATGCTGCAGACGTTAACTGTAACAAAGCCAACAATAAATATACGACAGTAATATGACAAATACATACCTGAAGCAGGTCTCTCCTCTCCTTCACTGTGGGGGTGGTGGTGGCCACACCGCCATCACTATCTAGAACCTCTTCTGGTTCGTTGTCCAAGACTTCCCCCAAGGACAAGGCAGATGTGGAAGGTACGACGGAATCCCCAAGGTCGTTGGTTTCGATGCCAGACTCGATGGTGGTAGTGGCAGGGGAACCACCCCAAACTTGCTGACAAAGCTCGATGTAAAGTAATACCACTCTACTGTGCCTGCTCCTATGTCCAGTGTCTACTACATTACGGTATTTTACTCTCACGGCCTTAAGTTTGGTCATCGGGTGCGCTCGAGTTATCTCACCCTTATCATGAGGATACTCCACGGACGTCTCGGACAGATATTGGGCCATGAATAATGCCGACGTGTTGGTGTACTTGGTCTGACAAGAGTCCCAATCAATACTTTCTTGGGCTTTACTAACCTTGCAATCTAAAGCGACATTTAGGAGTAACTCCACTTCACTATCAGTCCACACAAACAAACCTCGCACCATTTACTGTTTTGAGAGTAACAGGAAGTCACATGTCTTATTCATTGCTGTTGTTGTCAATTCTGAGGATTCTGATTGGCTTGCATCGCTTTATCTTTCTCCCTACACTGCCGCCCATAGGTTTGGCATAGTTATGATGGTGCTCAACGGCGTATTTATCCAGGTTCATGTAAACGACAACATTTTTAAAAATGATGTTGTGTGCACGATGTTACTTTTGAAAATGGAGGGGCTAAAATATCCATTTTCCAAAACACCCTGCTACGTGTAAACATAGCCTAAGGATGGCTCTTGGCTCTACCTGTTGCCACATTGTCTTGACGTCTCCTGTGATTTCCTGGTTTGTTCTCAGTGTGAGTATAGCTAAGGCGTTCCGACAGTCTTTTCACTGTGCTCTTCATTTGAAGTTGATGTTGGTTTCAGTGCTTGCCAGCTATATCCAGCATTTGTTTAAGCCTCAACCTATCCAGTGGTGCTCTTTTGTTTGTAGTTATCTCCGTTCCTGGAGAGTGCGTTTTGTGTTTGTTATCCCATAATAATAATGATAATTATAATAATAATAATAATAATTATTATTATTATTATTAGTAGTAGTAGTAGTAGTAGTAGTAGTAGTAATCTTACAAATTCTACACTTCCAAACCAAAGCTGATGACATCACAATGGTGACTGGGAAATTGACTGCCTTTAAATTGCACGTTCTACCTTACTTTTACTCTTAAAATGTATTATTGCACCATTTACATATCCACATTACTCTTGACACATTCACATTTGCATTTGCACATTTTCCAATTAAGTTTTCTTTATAGTAGTTTGTAATTTTGTAATTTTTTTTTTTTTTTTTTGTTTTTTACTTTTTAAAGTATTTAATCCTTTTTTTATCTGTATGTTGAGCCACTAGTACTTTAACAAAGCAATTTCCCTGCGGGGATAAATAAAGTTTTTCTGAATCTGAGTTAAACAAAACATTTTCAGCTTTGCCTCCTGTCTATCAATTCACACAAAGACTGAGGGCTCTATTTTCAATTCCGCCACCAGCGCAGCAGAGGAGCGGGGCAAAGTCAGGTCCGCTTCGCAGATGGGGCAGACTTTGGTATTTTCGTGCACTGCGCTGCCGGTGTAACTACTCCCCCTTCTCATCTCAGTCCCACCCAGCAGCGCAACTCCGGGAAGGAGGGAAGGGAGAAGGCGTGGAGTGGGTTTGACACAGCTGAGTCCAATCTTCACCAATCACAGGAAACTGTCTGACGCCCAGACTTCTCCCAGGAGCAGGTCCTTAGGTGGTAAATCCTCGGCCTCCTCCTCCTCCTCCTCATCCTCCTCAAAGCAATGATGTACTCCATCTTCGTAGGTAACATTAAGCATTACAACGATAACATTTGTATTTGGAATGAAATGATGTGAGTAATCGCGGACAACGATCATCACTTACATTTTTTCCATGTGTCTGTCTCTCTCTGTGCTCTGAGATAGATGCAGTATATATGCTCTGTAGGATGCCACGTCTGTTTCTGGTTGACACAGCGACGTTAATTGATTAGTTTGCATCCCTGTTTCACCCGTGTACATTCGGTCAGGTTGAGTGACCATTACGCGTGCTGAACGCGCTTGCGATGTGGTCAGATGAGATACTGATCAAAATATATAAATTTAAGTCTGACTGTATGTGCTGACTCAGATAGCTGAATTGAATCGTGGCTGTTGCTAATTATTGATCGCAGTGAACGAGCGGGGACGAAAATAGAGCCCTGAGTGATGCCATGCAAGGTGCTGGTCTGCCCATCAGGAACAACTCGGGGTTGAGGGTTTTGCTGAAGGACAGTTTGACATGTGGACAGGAGGAGCCTGGGATTGAATTGCAAAGCTGGGAATCGAACAACCCTGGTATTAATGGACAACCTGCTCTACATCCTGCGCCACATTATTGCCCCATAATCAGTTAGTCTGATGTTTAGGATGACATCATTAATTATTTTCTCAGATTTGACCAAAGAGACAATACAACTGTTCCTGGACATGTGAGTAAACTGGTTTTCCCAGGTGTGAGATTGGTGAAGTTTCGCATTAAAATCCTTCTCTGTCAAACTTTCTTCCATATTAAGATTTACATCTAAAACATTAGGATATTTAATGTATTTACTATAAACCAGACAAAGTTGTGCACACCCACATCTTTATTTCGACCATGCTAGTTATATCCAGCTAATAAGATTATTACATATCCAAAACGTTACCATCCATGTGTAGGTGTATGTTTGTTGTAAATTCATAGGATATACAGTACTTGTTGCAGACTGGACCCCAGCACACATCTTACATTCTGAGGCTTTTCAGACACTATTTCACATATTCAAATGGTCACAAAGTTATCTGTGGACATTAAAAGAAAACTGTTATGACATTATAGCATAATAGTTTACAGGTATGAGTCCCATTCAGTATGACTCATTTGCTGCTTTCTCTCTTTCTTGTGCAATTACTGTGCAGACAGGCATTACATGTTACAAGTCAGTCAGTCCATGTAATGCAGGTATCGTGTTTGGAGGCCATTATATTGCATTTCTTTGCCCAATCATGATCATAATCACTCAGCATTTAAGTAATTATCAAATGTATGTGAAATTGTCTGTGTTGTTAACAACAATCTTATTGCTTCTTTTATACAGCCAATCCAGTTTTGCCTATATTTGAAATGTGTATAGGATTTGTTGGTCATTGTTTGCAAAAGGATTCCTATGCTTCAGTTCGGCTCTGATTTCATATTGTTTCAGTGGGCCAATATTTTGGGCAAATAGCTATAGGACATAAATATTAGAAACAATTTACATTTTTGTCCTCTTTCAAGCTAGTGCTTAAGGGTGTCCGTCCTTATATAAAAAAACAGAAACTCACAAAACTCACTATTTGCCATTTGTTTAAACATTTTAAAAGACCTACTGGTTTTCCTGACAAGCAATTGTCAATTGTCTCTGTGGTTGTGTGAATTGGGTAGACCAAAGGAGGATGAAATGTCTCATTGCTATAACACCAAAAAAACAAGGCCTAATCAGGAAGTTGGAGTGGATAATCCAAACTCTGTTGAACCAGAGATCACATTTCCCATTGTCTACCTTGAGTCAAAACTCCTGCAGTCCTACTGGGAACACTCATTACATTATTTAACAACACTGCCCTCCCAATGACTAAATTAATTTCAGCAAGTGCCCCCAAACAACAAATGTTAATGTGAGGGACCAAGCTAGGAAGCTCGAGAAGTCCAAAAGAAGGTTTTATTTACCAAAATTACAAAAAAAAAAAAAAAAAAGAAAGAAAGAAAGAAAAAAAAGAAACAATTTACAAAATATGAAACAAAATTCTATTCCATAGAAAAGAGGTCAACTAAATCTAAATCTATTAAATTGATTAGTGGATAAAAACCATGACAGCCCAGAGTTTAGACCAGGGGGCAGAGTTGCTGTCCTACACATTTCTATGCACTTCCATTATCCATTTCAATCCAATCCATTTTATTTATAAAGCACAATTTTAAATAAACACAAAGGTTTCCAAAGTGCAGTAAATAAACAGTAAAATAAACACAATAAAACATAATAGATAAAAAAATTAAGAAGATAAAGTGATAAAATATCTGTGCACATAAAATCAACAACCTAAGTGGTGTGAAAAGCCAAAGAAAAAAGGTGCGTTTTAAGAAGAGTTTTAAAATTAGACAGTGAAGAGGCCTGTCCAATGTGCAGCGGCAGTTTATTCCACAATTTTGGAGCTGCAACAGAAAACATTCGATCCCCTCTGAGCTTCAGCCTGGTTTTGGCAACCCTCAGGAGCAGCTGGTCTCCTGACCTGAGAGATCGGCTCGGTGTGTAGGGGTGCAGAAGCTCAGAGAGATATGATGGGGCAAGACCATTTAGAGATTTAAAAGCAAATAAAAGAATTTTAAAATGAATTCTAAAATGGACAGGTAGCCAGTGGAGTGAGGCTAAAATTGGTGAAATGTGCTCAAACTTCCTTGTGCCGGTTTAAAGACATGCAGCTGCGTTCTGTACCAGTTGAAGACGTGCAATGGAGGACCCACTAACCCCCATATAAAGTGCATTACAGTAATCCAGTCATGCGGTCACAAAGGTGTGGATTACTGTTTCAAAGTGCTGTCTCTGGAGAAAAGGTTTTATTTTTGCCAGCTGCCTTAACTGGAAGAAGCTCGTTCTCACCACAGCTTTAATGTGGCTGTCAAACTTAAGATCCGCATCCGCTTTTACCCCCAGATCATTAACAGTAGGTTTGGCATACTGTGCAAAGGAACCCAGATCGACTTGGGTGGTCACTAGGGTGCCACCAAAGACAATCACTTCAGTCTTGTTTTCGTTAAAATTTAAAACGTTTAGAGCCATCCAGGCCTTGACATCATCTAAACAATTAAACAGTTGCTTAAGGGTGAATGAATACGCTTTTTTAAGAGGGACATAGATCTGGCTGTCATCAGCGTAACAGTGGAATAAAATGCCGTGCTTCCTGAGAATGGAACCAAGTGGGAGAAGATATAAAGAAAATAAAGGAGGGCCCAGCACTAAGCCCTGTGGGACCCCACATGAGAGAGGAGCAGTGGAGGACACAGAGTCACCCAGGCTGACACAGAATGTCCGATGAGACAGGTAGGACCTGAACCATTCCAGCGCCGAGCCCCTGATGCCCACCCACTGCTCCAAATGAGCAATCAGGATGTCATGGTCCACTGTAACAAATGCTGCAGTTAAATCTAAGAGTACAGGGATTACACAGCGACCAGAGTCAGTAGCTAAAAAGATGTCATCAAAAACTCTTAGAAGTGCAGATTCTGTGCTGTGCAATGTTTTAAAACCAGATTGCAGCATTTTGTTCATTTAAAAAGTCCATGAGCTGAGAGCAGACAATCTTCTCTAAGATTTTGGAAAAGAACGACAATTTAGAAATGGGCCTAAAATTAGCCATAACAGCAGGATCCAGTCCAGGTTTTTTAATCAGTGACTGCACAACTGCATGTTTAAATTTTACAGGAACCACTCCTGAAGACAAACTGCTGTTAATAATGTTGTGTAAATATGGCCCAACAGTGGGAAAAACCTCCTTAAAAAGTTGAGGAGGAACAGGGTCATTGGGCGAGCCTGAAGGCTTTAAATGCCCCACAGACTCCTGCACAAAAGGCAGGGTCACAGGCTTAAATGAGTCAAAAACAGCAAAACAAGGGACAAACACTGAGGGGTCATAAGCAGGAGGTGAAATAAGTGCTCTTGTAGAAGTGATTTTGGCGGTGAAGAATTGCAGAAAGTTTTCACACACAGAAGGGGAGGGCTCAATTCCCACAGTCTGTGGTGCATTCAGAGCAGAGTTGATCACTTTAAACAACGCACAAGGTTTGTGACAATTTAAGACAATAATATCAGAGAAATATTTTCTTTTGGCCTCTTTCACAGAGGATTGGTAATGATGCCAACATTCTCTCAATATTTGAAAAGACACTTCCAGTCTATCCTTTTTCCATCTGCGCTCAGCTCTACGACATTCCTGCCTGGCAGTGCGGGTTGTTTCATTCAACCAAGGCTCTGATTTAACTTTATGCTGCCTGCTCTTTAGTGGGCCAGCAGAGTCACTGGCAGTTTGACAAGTGTCAAGAAACTGAGTGCTAAGAGCCTCTGTATCATTGTACTCAGGATCGGGAGAGACGCAGTTCTGACTGAAGGCGGCTGAGAAGTGAGCAGCAGTGGAAGGGTTAATAACTCGGCATCTGCAAGCAGCAGCAGGAGGTTTAACTGAGTTATAGCACACAGCAGCTTCAAAAAGTACAGGCATATGATCAGAGAAAAACGCTTCACAGACCTCCAAGTTACAAACAGGCAATCCTTATGATAAAACAAGATCAAGTGTGTGTCCCTGTACATGTGTTGGGCCCAGTACAGACTGTACGAGATTAAAAGAGTCAATTATGTTTAAGAAATCCCTCGCCAGGGGGTTTTCTGAACAACACACATGAACATTACAATCACCGACAATCAAGACCCTGTCATATCAATCAATCAATCAATCAAACTTTATTTATATAGCACCTTTCATACATAGGATGCAACTCAAGGTGCTTAACAAAAGATAAAAACAAGTAAAGTCTGTACAACGCCCATTCCCAAACACGCCCCCAGACACCCACACACACAAACCCCAATGAAACTGTCGCTGTAAAAACATGGCAGGGCACTGAGGAACCATGAGAGGAAAAGAAACCACCTATGGGGAGCTCATCCACACTGCAAGGGGTCAAAGCCCGCGGCCACAGGGAGCACCTCCGGAACAGAGACCCCCGACCCAGATTGCCCTGGGGGGGGACCACATTACAGGGCAGCGCCCCCCAGCCCTCCGGGCCGAGGGGTCCCCAGGACGACACCCCGGCGGGCAGACCAGTCACACCTCACAGCGTGGAGGCCCCCCATGAGGAAGCACTGGAGCTAAGACATAGAATACAATGGAATAAAAGACCTGGAACCGTAAAAGACAATAGAATAAGGAGACCTAAAACCTAAAAGATCAAAAAATATATAAATAAATAAATAAAAGACGTAAGACCTGAAATTAAATAGAATAAAATGACTTAAAAGGTAAAAACAAACGGTAGCATGAAACAGATCTAAATCGAAAGAGTAAAAGAAATCAATTAAAAGCCAAACTAAAAAGGTGAGTCTTGAGTCTCCCTTTAAAAACATCAACGGTCTCTGCGGTCCTGATGCTCTCTGGCAGGCTGTTCCAAAGCTTTGGACCATAATGGCTGAAAGCCGCCTCCCCGTGGGTTTTGGTCCGAACCCTTGGAACAATTAAAAGGCCGGTGCCAGAGGACCTCAGAATCCGCGAGGGCTGATAGGATAAAAGGAGGTCAGATAAATAAGATGGCCCGAGACCATTAAGACACTTAAAAACTAATAAGAGCACCTTAAAGTCGATCCTGAAACACACGGGGAGCCAATGCAGCGATTCTAAAACCGGTGTAATGTGCTCCCGCCCTCTGGTCCTCGTCAGCACACGTGCGGCTGAGTTCTGAAGTAATTGTAAGGTATAGATATTCTTTTTGGGGAGGCCAGAGAGCAGGGCATTACAATAGTCTAGACGACAGGAGATAAAAGCATGCATCAGTACCTCCGTGTTAGCCTGAGAGAGAAACGGGCGGACTCTGGCTATATTTTTAAGATGGTAGAAACCTATCTTTGTTACATTTTTAATATGAGGAATAAAACTGAGCTCAGAGTCGAAAATGACGCCCAGGTTCTTAACAGATTGTGAGGGTGTAAAACCTTGTAGTTTTGGTAAAAGTGTCTCTCTCTTGCCTTCAGGACCAATAACTAAAACCTCTGTTTTATCCTGGTTGAGCAGTAGGAAGTTCTCTGCCATCCATGACTTAATGTCTGAAATACAGTTTAAAAGGGTATCAATAGGCCCTGTGTCATCAGGAGACACGGCAATGTAAAGCTGTGTATCGTCAGCGTAGCTGTGGAAGCCAATGCCATGTCTCCTGATGACATCCCCAAGGGGAAGCATGTAAAGATTAAAAAGTACTGGACCTAGAATTGACCCTTGGGGCACCCCACACTTCAATTCACGGGTCCCAGAGGAACATGTATCCAAACTTACATAGAAACAACGGTCCGTGAGATAGGAGTAAAACCAATTAAAAACAGTACCAGAGAGTCCCACCAGGTTTCTGAGTCTGTCTAATAAAATGTGGTGATCTACTGTATCAAAGGCAGCACTTAGATCCAGTAGTACCAGGACTGTAAGCTTTTGTGAGTCCGCATTACACCTGATATCATTCAAAATCTTTAAAAGGGCTGTCTCGGTACTGTGGTTCACTCTAAAACCAGACTGGTATTTCTCTAAAATGTTATTAGTGTCTAAGAAGTAGTTTAGTTGGTTTAAAACCAGCTTTTCTAAAATCTTACTTAAAAAGGGTAAGTTGGATACAGGTCTGTAGTTATTAAAAATGCTGGTGTCTAAATTGCTCTTCTTCAGAAGGGGCTTCACCACTGCCGTTTTGAAGGCAGCAGGGAAGACACCCGTCTGAAGAGAGCAATTCACTATGTTTAAAATTTGTTCCTCGAAGAATCCATAAAATGTCTTAAAAAGTGATGTGGGAATTGGATCTAAAAGGCAGGTTGTTGGGTTTACCTGGGAGAAAACTCGACCAAGTGTCCTCGCATCGACCAGGGCAAAACTCTCCAGTGTTTCCTCAAATAAAATCGACTGTCCAGGTGCGTTAAAAATGACATTCTGATGTGATACAAGACCGGATCTGATGTCATCGATTTTACTTCTGAAGTGGTCTGCAAAGTCCTCGCAGAGGGCTTCCGTTGGGTTCTCTGGGGATTTTTTAAAATTGGTGTTTGTTAAAATTTCGAAGGTGGAGAAAAGTAATTTTTGGTTGTTTTTGTTGTCTGCGAAGAGTTTTGAAAAATGGGATATTCTTGCTTGATTGACTGTTTTATTGTACGATTGGAGTTGTTCACGGAAGATGTCATAGTGGACTGTGAGTTTGTTTTTTCTCCACCTTCTCTCTGCAATCCTGCATAGTCTTTTTGATTTTTTAATTTCATCAGTACTTCTCCATGGGGGTAAAGGTTTTGTTTTCACCGTTTTTGTTAAAAGTGGAGCCACAGAGTCTAAAGTTAATTGCAATTTCCTGTAAAAATTGTCAACAATAAAATCACAGGGTGCAGGTAAAACTTCTGCAGGAGTGCTCTGTAAAATCTCGATAAAATTTGCAGCCACTTCAGAAGTTAGGTGGCGTTTCCTCACTGTTCTCACCGGGGCGTCCTGATGGTTAAAACTGGCGATGTTAAAATACACACAATAATGGTCGGACACAGCCAGGTCAACAACAGAGGACACACCAGTGGAGAGGCCATAGGTTATGACCAGGTCCAAAGTGTGTCCTCTGTTGTGAGTTGGCTGTGTGACGTGCTGGTTAAAATCCATGCAATTTAAAACGTTTAGGAATTCTCTGGACAGTGAGTCCGAGGTGTTATCCACGTGCAAGTTAAAATCGCCAGTTATTAAAATTCGGTTATAAGTGGTGTGTGTGATGGACAAGAGCTCAGAAAATTCACTGATAAAAGCAGTGGAATGGTGGGGTGGTCTGTAAACAGTGATGCAGAGAATCGGAGGACTGCTAATGACAAAGGTGTGATACTCAAAAGATGAGTAACTGTTAAAATAAACTTCCTGTGACATTAAAATATTATTAAAAATTGATGCAGTCCCGCCTCCTCTCTTGCCTCCCCTGGTGGAGAATAAAAAGTTAAAATTTGGTGGACAAGCCTCAGTGAGAACAACTGGTGCCTCTGTGCCAAGCCATGTCTCTGTTAAAAATAACCCATCTAACTTGTTGTCTAAAATCAGGTCATTTATGATAAAAGATTTGTTTAAAAGAGAGCGCACGTTCAGCACAGCCAGGTTGATGTTCGTGCGCTTATGACCACAGGGAGATAAAATGACCGGGTGTATGAGATTATCTCTGTTAAAAGCACTCTGTCTGTGAGTCCAGGGAAAGCGTCTGCCTATGATGGTTTGTATGGGAAAGATGACCGGTTTAGGTGGTAATGACAGCTGTGGACTGTAGGTGGGGCTAGTGAGAGTATTAATACTATGAACGGGTGGTGTGGACAGAGAGGAAGAATCTGGGGAGGGGGTGTGACAGGTAAACAGTCAGTCACGCGGAGCGTACTGGATAGCGTGGTGAATATTAGCCGTTAACATTCGACTGCCAAGCCTGTTGGGGTGAACTCCGTCGGCCCTGTAAAAGGAGGGACGGTTCCAAAACAGGTTAAAATTATCAATAAAACCAACGCTAAAAGCTCTGCAGGCGGACTGTAACCAGGTGTTCAGATAAAGGAGCTTGCTGAAGCGCCATGCTCCATGATGGGACAGTGTGGGAATAGGGCCGCTGATAAAAACAGACTTACCACAGTTGTTTAAAAAGCTAAAAAGTTTGTTAAAATCCATTTTGATCTGCTCAGACGGCTTCCGAGCGGTGTCAACAGAGCCCACGTGTACTAATACACGGCTTATGGAGGATGGGAGTGACTGCAGCAGACCGGGAAGCTTCTCCAGGATAACCTTGACTGTGGCTCCTGGAAAGCAGTTAGTGGCTGCATTGAAGAAACGAATTCCCCGTGTTATTGAGTCGCCCACTATCAAAGTGGTTGGGGGGAAGAGCGGACGAGGTGGCGGAGGTGGAGAGGTCCCGTGGCTGGATGGTCCGTGGTCTGCGCTGTGCGTCCGGACAGACGGATGCGGTGTGGAGGATGCTGTGTCGAGCCTGGCAGAGGGCTTCCGCGCTGGCTCCGGACGAGGAAGACCACCAGAGCGGCGGAGCACGGCCTCCTTTAGGATCCGGCGTCGGGCACAAGAGGTCGTGGACCGGGATGAGGACCGTTGAGGCTTCGAGGTTGCGTGTCCAGCGACCCGAGCGTCACCGGACGCCAGTGGCGGAGGATGGGACAGTCCACTCGGCGTAGGAGCAGATGGTGAAGGACCGATGGAAGAAGAGCCCCGCGGAGCCGGGGTGAAATTCTGCTGTCCTCACCGAGAGGTGGGGCGAGTTGTTCGCCCAGGTGGGTACGCCGGGACAGACGGGAACGGTGGAGATCCGCTGAAGTCATTTAAAATCCTGTGAGGTGAAGAAGGAGGCCCCAGGTTCCCAGCCAGTGGTGGAAAATCGTGTGAGTCCAGGATGTTATACCGGTTTTGTAGGTCGATATCACAGGTTGTCGGAGTAGGAAGTGACGGCCTCGCCCCCCTTTTGCGATCGCCGACAACCACCCAGGTGTCCGGGTGTAAAGGAGTGGAGCTGACTGGGACCTTGGGTTTAGCCCCGAGCAGGAACCAGGGGTCCCCAGGAGAGGCGGCTGGAGCGGAGCCAGCGGCCGGTGCGGCAGTAGCGGCCTGCCTAGAGCCGAGTAGCGAGGCAGCGGTAGCAGCGACCAGAGCAGGAGCAGCAGCGGGTGGAGTGGAACCCGCGGCCCGGGCCAAAGCAGCGCACTGCGCGGAGTCAGTAGCCGAATGAGTGGAAACAACAGCAGAGTAGGGAGCCGTGACGTCGAGGTCTTTAGTGGCCGCAGAGACTTGTGCAGGGCCGAAGAGGATGGTGTCCAGGTGTCTCTCGGCTTCCTGGATTTTGTGTAGTGTAGAAATCCTCTGCTCCAGCTCAGCGATTTTCCTGCCGAGGGCAAAGCAGCTTTGACAGCCGGATGGCGAGGTAAGTGGAGCCATGGCTGACTGAGCTGTGCTCAGCTAGTTTCAATTGCTAAAAGTTAATGCGACTGATTACTAAAATTGTTTCTCTGGTTAGTAGAAATTGTTAAAAAGAAACAAGATCTAAAAAGTATACCTTAAAAAAGTGGCTTAAAATCCCATAAAAAGTCTGTTTTAACGGAGGTGTTTATGGCGGAGATCGGCATGATATCAGATAAGAACGCAGAAAAGTCAGTTAAAAAGTCTCTGTTGTATTTGGGAGGCCGAGGCAGGGCAGGTCATCCAAGCGACAGGGTCTAGCCAACATCGAGAGGAGGCAGAGTTTGATGTCCATAATGATCTAAGTTGACCAGATCTTCAGTGGAGATTCTCAGATTTAGCAATGTTTGGCGATCATACACCAGCAGAAAGTTGACATTATGTGCAACAATTGTTACAAACAGAAAAAGCACAAACAGTGTCCAGAGCAGCTGACGGAACACCTCACACACTGGTGCCATCATGACCAGTTATCAGTTTCATGAACAAAGACCATGCCACAGAGATACAAATTTACAGTCATTTGGTATGTTTTGGGATGCAGGAGAGCAGGGATGATGAAGATGGATGTGCTTGTATGTGGGAATGAAAGGAGGGATGAAAGAAAGAGGGTTGAGGGGTGAATGGATGAATGGGTGAGGGTTGAGTGGTCAAGGAATAAAGGCATGAGGTTCAAGGGATGAAGGGATGAGGGATGAAGGGCAGAGCTTCAAGAGGATGAAAGCAGAAGGGAAAGGAATTAGGGAATGGCACTGATACGAAATGAGTGACCTGAGCACAATTCAGATTGAATTCCTGATCTGGAAAAGATCTGGCAGAAGTGATGGTAAATGTCACAGTCCTGCATTGCACTTACCTGTGCTGCAGCTCTTCAGCCACGCCCCATACCTGCCCATCTGCACACCTAGCCTATTAGGTTTATCTGGAGGGTATATAAGCCACGCTGTCATTCTTCCCAGTTGCCAGATTGTCTTTGCGTCATGCCAGACTCTACAGTGTTTTTCCCCAGACTGATCTCCAGTATCCGACCTCGCCTGTTCTTGACTACTCCATCCGTCCTAGCCCTGTGTCTGCGGGTGTGCAGATCTTACCACCTCGGTGGTTTCAAAGAGCGTATTCCTCCTCCGAGAGTGATTTTGACCACGCCGAAATCTGTCAGTGATTTCCGCGTTAGATCTGCTCTCTCCACACTAACTCCTTCTGAGCTGGCTCTCTGCTCAGTACGGCACAGTGTCGCTCTGGTTGTCCGTTTCCCCGTATTCCCCGTAAATCGGCCGTCACTGCAACTGGGTCCTCCACTAGCCCGTTACAGGTAAAACCAGAAGCGTGTGTCTTTGTGGCCCGTTTCTAAGATGAACAAAGGATCTTAGGGCTAAGCTCAATTAGCTAGTCTTAAGCTTACATAATCGCAGATGGGTTCGTATGAATGAATTAATGAATTTAATCGGAAGAAGTGGATGGGTTGAGGTGGACTGGACTGATTGGTCTTACTGCGTTTGAGGTGGAAGATGAGAGAATGGGACGAGAGGATGGAAAAATCAGAGATGGCTGCGTACCAGGATAACTGGTAGTCTAGACTGATGGTAAGGAATTCAGAGTCACGTAGGAAGCTGAAGAAAGCGAGTAAGAACATGGATTCCAGTACCTTGTCTATGAATGGAGACAGATAGCCTGAGCGCAGCGTAACTATGCATTGGGCCAGAAGGTTGGAGATGAGAGGCAAACGTTTAGGGTTAGAGAGCGGTTCAGTCTTGGGGAGACCTTTGATGGACATGTAGATGTGGGAGTGGGATAAGGCGGGGCAAGGCGCTCCCATAGGTAATTTGATGAGGAAGTTTATACTGCTGATATAAGCCTGTATGGTGGAAGATTTGATCTAAAGGGTCGAGTGAGTGAATGCGATAAAGCTAGTGAAGGTTAGAATGTCGAGAGACTGGAAAGGAAAGCTGAAGGAGGTGTGGAAAGCTTTAAAGCGGTTCCAGTGTTAAGGATGGCATCTTGCAAAGCGATCTGTAGGCTTTCTAGCTTTCTAGAAAATGGTGGGACTGGAGTTGGAGGCTGGAGCCAATTGCCTGAGTTTCTGGAGAAAGAGAAGAAAGAGTGAGTCAGCAATTGAGTTTTGTGGCCTGGGATGTGGAATCTACGGATGATGGACTAGTGTTGGGCTGACATAACGTGATTGGTAACGTGATTGTCATAGAAGGAGATGCCATTCCAGGACAATAGGAATTGGTGCCACAGTTTTAACACTCTTACATGCTTTGTCGAGCATGACATGTATGTGGCAGGATGGGATGGAGGAGTCAATTGCGAGAAGGTGTGACACGTATGGTTGGCCTTGGGGGACAAGTCCTTTACTTAGGCATCAGGGGGAAGAAGAAGAGCAATGTCAGTGACGGGCCGAGAGAAGAGCGTAGTCCCTCCTGGTTTAATGATCTTCACCTCAACCTGACGCACCTGTCCTTGCTTGGGAAGATCTGTGTTATTTGTCCAAGAGGCCATTCATTCCTTGGTGCTTGGCTGTCTTTAAGGAGTACAACACTTCCGGGTTTGATGGACACAAAGTGCCACTGGTGAGGTGGTTTGTGGATGCTACCCAGGCATACATTGCCTACAAAGGCCCACCCCAGATCCAATTTCTGTGCGTAGGGTAGGTTGTGTGAGCCATTCACCTGCTTTTGAACTTTATGAACTCTGATAATGTCACGACCTAAGAGGAATAATAATAGGGGCCTCTGGGTTGATGTCTGGGATCAAATGTGCAATTGACTTTAGGTGTGCATGATGTAACACCACATTGGGGGTTGGAATCTCACCTCTGTTATTCGGAATGTCATCACATTCTATGAGACTTGGTAGTGAGATGCGGAATGTTCCATCCAGAGATTCCACTTCATAGCCACTGGCTCTTCTTCCAGTCAACTGCTTCACTCCAGCACACGTTTTCAAGGTCTAAGGTCACTGAATACTTTGAAAAACTGCGGACAAACCAGTGATCTGTTGCTCTGTTCATCCAAAATTATGTACAGTTTCACTGCTTTATCTTTGTTACCAGCTGGATATACTCTCACAAGACATATTTTGGAGCATGATCAATTTGTCAGCTCTCCACCACAAATCTCAGTGCATTTGGTAGAGACATGAGATTGAGGTGAGGTTTCCTCTTCCTCCCTGCCATGCTCTGGAGCAGGGTTCACTTCTTCTCCCCAGGGTGCAGGTCCAGGGTGAAGGGCTGTGGAATGCTTGTCACTTTTACCTTCCGTACACTGAGCTTTAAATTTATATTGCTTTGTGATGTGTGATGATGAAGAGCAGCACTTGAAGCACAAATTCTTGTCTCTTAAAAACTTTCTGCGCTGGGCTTTTCCCTAAATGCATGACATTTCGATGGGACATCAGTGGGTGCGGTTTTTTGTGTATGAGGCACAGTTTATCATGGACATCAGGTTTTGAGGGGTTCTCAACAGTCTCAGAAATGTCTTTGGGAGACACCTCGGCTTTGTGGACAGAGATCTCCTTATGTTTGTATGTCTTCCAAACTGGTTTCCCAGTCTTAGGAGCCACCTCTGAGTGGGACATGAAGTCAAAGCTTGGATCATTTCTGATACTGGCTTCCTGGCTAACAAAGTCTACAAAGCAGGCGAATGGAGGATAGGAAACATGACATCTCCACTTGTATGATGCACCAGCTGATGCCCACTTTTCTTGCAGACTAAAGGGTAGCTTTCGCACTATTGGGTTGCCACCTTTTGCTGTATTGAGGAAAGAGAGGCCATGCAAATCACCTTTGTCTTTAGTCCCCTGAAGTTCCATGAGTAGATTGCTCAGGTTTGTCAGTTTAGAGTAATCTCGAGTTGTGATTTTTGGAAAGTTGTCAGTTCGTTTGAAGAGGGCATCTTCTATCAACTCTGCTGAACCATTAGTTTGGTCAAGCCTGTCCCATGTCATTCCCAAACCTGCTTCTGGGTGGTTGATATGTTTTGCTCTAATCTGGTCAGCATGTTCTGCTGACTCCTTACTGAGCAGAAGATCCATCTCCTCACTTGCTGTCAGGTCTAAGCCACTGGTAGCAGTTTGAAAGGAGCGTTTCCAGACTCTGTAGTTCTGTGGTTTGTCATTAAACTGAAGTCAGCCTGAAGCCACAAGGTCACAATGAGAAAAATATCTAACAAAGTTATTCATGTTTGAATTATCGTAATAAGAGTTTGGGGACATGGTATATGGCAAAGGAGTGGGGTTACTGCTGTCCTTCTTTTGAAACCTGGAGTGCTGCACAGGGGTAGCTTGGTAGTGATCAAACTTAACTTTACGTGACTCATGAGCATATTCACCTTCACAGACGTGAGACTGCTTGAAGGTGGGATAAGGTGAGTGGAGGAGAGTATCTGCTTGGTTTGGAATCAAGGGTTTGGCTTCAGGTTTGAGATGAGAAGGTGAAATGTTGTCGGTAGGGCTTGGGTCTGTTTCTACCGACCTTCCATCGTCACATGACTGGGATTGGATGTTTCATTCTTGGGCTTGGGCAATAACATACTGCTCAGTACGTTGTGTGGCTTCTAAGGGAGTAGAGTCTAACTTTAGATTGCAACTATGTGCCTCACTGTTTAAATCCGTGGCAGCTTCAAGTACTTCTGCTTTGGCAATAGCTGCAGCTGTCTCTTTTCTGTAATTAAGCATTGTAAGCATGCCTCCAGTTTAGCCTTTTCCAGCTTTAAGGTAACCTCTTTTTCAACAAAGGCAAGGGGGCTTTTACGGCCTCTGCCTTTGCTCTCACCTTGGCTGCAGCAGACCCTGTTGATGATGCGTTTGATCGTGCTGAGGAGTGTGAGACGCGAGAGCATGTCTTCAAGGAAGGCGTCTCTTCTGCCATGGCACCCTCTGGTTATGCTCTTCTGCTTAGACACAGCTCTGATGATCGTCCACTGGATGTGTGTGACGAGGTAGTTTGTACTGTCTGCCAGTTTGCATTGCGTTGTCTTGCCTCTTAGGAAGCCGTGGTTTCACTGTGCTGCCCACATCATATGTGCTGTATATAACTTGGCAGTCAGATAAAGACTTTCCTAACATCAAGACTCTGAGGACCATTGTTCCCTTGTCTACAGGTTTATTGACATTGCAAGGAAAGGTTAAACTATAAAACACAGAGAGATAAATAAACCTCTGCTTGCTCTCAACCTGTACAGAATTAACAGTGTAGAGCTATGAAATCAATTTTCTATGAATCTGTTATTTTTACCTGTTACAGGTTTATGTATTTTAATCCAAATTGTAATGTATGTCATCATTTTTTAACATCTAAATTATTGTCTCTCAATATATTTATTGCAATGGTCCTTTAATGAACTTTGAATGACTTGGGAGCGGTGTAGTCCTGTAACAATGGTGTCTCCAGCATCTATCATAGTTTTTATCATCAAACTTCACAAATGCAGAATTATAACAAAAATAATGATCTCCAATTGTACATCACAATAAATCAAGCAAATATATACCCACGATGCTACTTTAGGCATAAAAACGTGTGCAGATGTCACTGGATTAACTCAGATGCATTAAATCAACAGCATTCAGAACCATGCTTTTTACTTCCTCATTTCTGGTTACATGACATGTTCTGTTCCTGACTTCCTGTGACTCTTAAAGTGACGTTAACAAACACTGAAACACCTAAAATACTGCAGAACCTAAACACTGGTTTACATCAACATATCAATTTAGTTGTAACAAAACATATATATTAATATATTTTCTCTTCTAACTTTAATCTTGTATGAAGCACCTGTAACAAAAACATTTCCCCTCGGGGATCAATACAGTATTTCTGATTCTGATTCTGATAAAATAATATTGCCAATGGAATTGGTAAGGTATGGAAAATTAAGAATAGTGTTTTGTACTGTGGCACAGTACTCTAGAGTATGGAGTTGTATGGATTATAAACGTGAACGTAGCATTTGTGTTTATAGACGAGAAGAAAATGAGTGACAAGAAATGTCTGGATAGCGAGCTGTCAGAATGTTATAAGATTTGGCTGAAGGCACCACTGTGTATCACTATTGAGGGAGCAGTCTGGAAGGGTTCTGGGGTGGAGGGATGTATGTGCTCGGACTGATTGTGAATGAGGATGAGAAAGCTTTGAAATTTGGAGAGCTTGAATAAGATTTGATACGACCTGGTCATCAGAGGGCTGATGTGGAAGGCTGGGCTTCTTCGGCCACGGGATGCACTGTGATGTCATCATCATCGTTGATGTGGACGCTGCGCCGGGAACCTGTAAGTGCTCCAGATGATCGTGTATTGCTCTGTCAGCAGTTTGAACAGTTTTGTTTTTTCTTTTGGAATGGTGAAGAGGGTAGAGGGCTGAGGGATGAGGGGTGAGAGATGAAGGTTGGAGGGTGGGGGATGAGGGGTGAGGGATGAGGGATGAGGGATGAGGGATGAGGGATGAGTGCGTTGTTGGAGATTGTTCTTCGAGCGAGTTACTGTCCACGTGGATATGTTTGAAGCTGGACAGTGTTCCAATTGTGTGTGGTGAATGCACACTGGGGTGGTTTTGTCTGTCGCTGACGACACTAGTCCTCGAGCAGGGCCGGAGAATCATTTACAGCCAAGGAGTGGATGATACTCTGGAGTTTCTGATAGGCGAGGGGCCAATGACGTCAGAGTTGTGGTAGGCTGAAGGTCTAGAGTGTTGGGAAATATGGTTTGCAGAACGTGATTGATCAAGATCAACAATAGGAGATGGAGAGGACTGTGGGAGATCTTCGGACATATCACTGTCTGAAGGGTTGAATATGAGCTCCTAGTCTGTAGCGTAAGGTGAACAATCTATTGTAATGCTTGTTTGTCACACGTCATTTGAAGACAAGAGTCGAAAGATTGTGTCATGGTATAGAGGAAAGAATGCAAATTCAGCTATTGTAAGTTGTTTGTGGCTGATGAGGATGTAATGGAAAGGTTGAAACACAGGAAGAAAGAGGATGCTGGGATGAAGGATTTCGTGTGTGTTGATTGTGAAGTTTGGGTGGAAAGGGGGAGAGGATGAGAGCTCAGCTGGCTTGAACCTCAAGCAGGTAGGAGAGAGGTGCCTGGCATGGACGGTGTTTCTCAGACCATGGAGACAAGGTATTCTTCTGGAGCTTGTGATGGGAGACGGGCCGGTTACGTGGGAATTGTCGGGGGTGGTGAGCTGCAATCATCTGAGCGAAGTGGATTTCTTTGCACAGCTGGGTCTGCTGGCGCCGTTGGATTGCAGAGAACGAGGCCATGCAGAAAATGAGTCGAAGGGGAAATGAATGCATCAGGAGCACTTAAATACCCTGGTGTGGATTTAGGGTGGGTTTGAGGCATGGTCTTGTTCATGAACTTGGTTATTACTCTTCATATCATGAAGAATATGTTTGCTTCAATGAAGCTACAGCTACCAGTCATACAAATTCCTCAAGGCCCCAGACTAAGAGGTGGAGTTGCAGCCATTTTTGACTTGAGCCTACTAATCAACCCTAAACTTAAACTCAATTATAACTCATTTGAAAGTCTTTTTTCACACCAAACCTGGAAAACACAACAGCTAATTTTATTTGTTATAGTGTACAGCGCTCCTGGTCCTTATTCTGAATTTTTAGGTGATTTTAATATTCATGTAGATGTCGATAATGATAGCCTTACTATTGAGATTATCTCATTATTAATTTCGATTGGCTTCTGCCCAAGTGTATGTGAACCAACTTACTGTTTTTACCACACATTTGACCTTGTTCTGGCATATGGCATTGAAATTGAACATTTAATAGTTGTTCCATAGAATCCTCATTTATTGGACCATTGTTTAATAACTTTTGAATATAACACAGGACTCATGATCACTTATTATCTTGTTGACAGTAATACAGGGTCACTGTGTATTACACTTGACTGTATTGCTCCTCTGAAAAAGAGGACAAAAAAACAGAGGTTAGCACAACACTCAAACTTGCAAATGAAAGCAAACATTCTGAAAACCTGAAAGGAAATCACATTCCACCAATTTGGAAGAATCTGATTTAGTCTGGCAAGATACTGTAAGGGAAATTCTCCTTGTTGCTTGTTGAGAGTTGCTAATTCTCTAAAGAATTATAGACTCGGTATGATGAATCAGGTCTCTTTAATACATGCAGCATGGAGGGAAGACTCATGCAGAGTGTTCTCTGCAGATCTCCACAACGTCTTGGCTTTTATACTTTACAACAAAAAGGACAAATGGTTGTCACATACACCTGGTAATGATAAATCTTTCCTTAAAAAAACAATGACCATTTGGGGGAGTTCACTCATCCTGTTTCCCAGGGTTCGTACTATACCATAAACTCCTCAGGTACAGTGAATCGCACCTAAACCAATCCCCCCCCCCCCCCAATCCTGTTTCCGTCATTGAATGTCCTTTGGTCCTTTTTCTCACCTCAGTGAGAAAGGGCCACAAAGACTTTTACAATTCATAGACTGATTTCCAGGATTAGTAAGTCATCTAATTCCTACATTTCTCCCTTTTGACACAAAGTGTCAACAGAACATATTTAGGAATTACATCAAAATCTCAAATTTGAAAAATCATCAATACAGATCGCAATGAAAACAAAACAATATTACACAAATTCATCATCTGATTCACTATAGGGGTTTCCTGGTGCCCATTCTGATGTAGGGTGAAAATCTGGTTCATCATTATTACTTGGTTCAAGGGGTATTTTAACATACAGGGATGCTTTCTCTTCCCCAACTACCCCATTTATCCATTTATATATCAGGGCTCGTATACAAGTAAGTGCATATGTACAGAAGCACAACATTATACAAAAACAATGAAAACAGGAATAAAAACATGAATTGCCATGGTACCCCAGGGGCCGAAGTGATCAGTTTTCAGCATCAAACCCCCAGGGTCTCTAGTCATTCTGTTCAAACAATTGTCTTTTTTCCTGATCAACTGCTTTATTTTGGCTGTTTTGATGTCATCTTCTTCTGGGGTCCCCTGACCCTGCGTTGGTGGCATGCCAATGCCACTTCTCCCCTCTGTGTCTTCTTGCGCCCTCAATGATAATAGTCAACTATGACAGTTGTGATGATCAACCACATGATGAAAACTGCAATCAAGATCTTCCACCAGGAACCCTCTTCAGCTCCCTGCCGGCTGGGTTGTTTCTCTTCCATCCAAGGCATCACTGGGGAAAGGTTTGCATGGGGATGCATGAATCCACATATCTCTCTCGGCTATCCGGACAGCAGTTGGAGTGATCAGCAGCACCTGGTATGGTCCTGTCCACCGGGGTTGATGCCAGTTCTGAGATCCTTCACCAGCGCCCAATCTTCAGGTTGGATGTTATGGAGCTGTACCACTATAGGCTCAGGAAGGGCAGCTTTCACCATAATCTATTTACAATATCCATCATCTCCCGTTTTGATACATGGTCAGGACCATGTATCAATTTTGCTAAGAAAGGGAATATGGTTTTTGGGAGAACTGGGAGGCCTTCATAGTTCATCCAGACTCCAGTTGGGAGTTCATTACACCCTTTTTTTCTCCATAATGCTTTTTCTCCATTATCAGCTCCTGTTTGAAGCAAAGAGACATCATTAAGAGAAAAAAACACCATGTTGGACAGACAAGGGCATTTGCAAAATGGGAGAGACAGGTGAGAGAGCAGCCACTTTTGCAGCATTATCTGCGGCTGCGTTACCCTGTGACACAGGGTCAATAGATCGTGTATGAGCTTGACATTTGCATACTGCTACTGAGGCTGGTAGAAGTAATGCAGACAAAAGGTTAATAATGAGACTCCTATGGGCAATTGGTTTGCCTGTAGATGTAAAGAAACCACGATTTTTCCACAAAGCATGGAAGTTGTGACAGACATTAAATGCATATTGAGAATCTGTGTAAACTGTGATGGTTTGTCCTTTTCCTAGAATGAAAGCACGGGTTAGTGCAAACAATTTGGCTGCCTGGGGAGATAGATTATTAGGCAATCTGGCACTTTCAATCACATTATGGTCCGTACATATAGCATAAGAAACACAAGGGGAACCATTAGAGGGGTCCCTCATGGCAGAACCGTCTACAAAGAAAACACAGTCAGGGTTAGACAGGGGTGTGTCAAACAGCGCATCACATGGTTTTGACACAATGTCAACCACCTGTAAGCAAGAATGAGGTTCTCCATCTTCAGTTGTAGGAAGCAGAGTTGATGGGTTAAGGACAGTACAGCGTTTTAAAGTCACATGTGACATTGTGAGTAGAACATTTTGCCAGTGCAGTAGTCTTGCTGGTGTTAGGTGAGCAGTTTTTGCCTGAAGAATTAGGGAGTGAACAGCATGTGGAACATGCACAACAGGAGGACACATAGCAACAATGTCAGCTGTGGCCATAACTGCTTCAGTAGCAGCTGCTACAGCCCTTAGACACACTATCATAGCTCTTTCTGTTGTGGAACGTTGTTTTGAATAATAACCTATTGGACGCTGTTTGTCACCATGGGACTGTGTAAGGACTGCTGACATAAAACCATCTTGTTCAGACACAAACAGATTGTAAGGAATTGTAGGATTTGGGAGTCCTAAACAAGGTGAACTAGATAAAGCTTGCTTTAACTCAGTGAAAGCTGTCTCTGCCTCAGGAGTCCAAGTCAAAAAGTCAGTCATAGTCAAATGTTTTCCCCCATGTGTGATGTCATACAGGGGTTGGGAGATCACGAAAAAAAATCACGAATCCATGGACGGCAATAGCCTGCTAAGCCCCCAAAAAAGACATCATCTGCTTTTTTGTTTGTAGTTTTGGAACATTCAAGATGGCCTGGATGCGGTCCGGACCTAATCTGCGACCCTCTGGAGTGATAATATGGTAAAGATAACGCACTGATTGCGCAACAAGCTGCAGCTTGTGTTTTGCAACTTTGTGACCATTTCTGCCAGAAAACAATGTAATGCCACTGTGTCAGCTTGACAATTTTCTTGTGTAGAAGAACACACTAGAAGATCATCAACATACTGAATAAGTGCACTGCCACACACTGGCTGCCAACGCGACAGGTTCTCAACCACAGCCGCAGTAAACAAAGTGGGGCTGGAAGCAAAACTTGTGGCATCCGCGTCCAAGTGTAACGTTTACCATTTAAAGTGAAAGCAAACCAGAATTGTGAGTCAGGGTGAACAGGAATACTAAAATTTGCATTTGCCAAATCAATAACTGTAAACCAACAGGAGTTTGCGGGGACCTGTGACATTAATATTGCAACATTAAGTACATTTGGAGCTGGATGTTGAACAGCTTCATTTACTGCCCTGAGCTGTTGGACTGGTATCCAACCCCCATTTGGTTTCTTTACAGGCGACATGGTGAATCAGGGCATTCCACAATGGCACTTTCATTTATGAATCAATTTAGGTGGTGTCTTCTAATGTTAATTGTACACATTGGTGGTAGTTCATCAATGTTGTCATGAGTGTCGGGGTGTGTGTGAATGTGTGTGTATGCTGCTCAATGCTCTGACCTGCCTCCGCTGTCTCCTATGGCTGTGTCACTGGAAGTCCTGGAGAATGAACAGACAGTCCTTTAGGTGGTGAATGTGGCCAGGAGTTGGTTTGTTGGAAAGCCTCGGGGGTTGCACAATTCTGTGAGATGTGCCCGTAGCCTTCATATCTGCAGCATCTCAACTTGTCATCTTGCTGTTTTGGAAATGCTGGCTGTGGGCCCAGTCTTTTTTTTCCTCTGCTTCTCTGGTGAGACCATTTTCTCTGCCCAGGATGCTTCTCCTTGTTGCTTGTTGAGAGTTGCAAATTCTCTGAAGAATTACAGACTCGGTGTGATGAATCAGGTCTCTTTAATAAATGCAGCATGGAGGGAAGACTCATGCAGAGTGTTCTCTGCAGATCTCCACAATGTCTTGGCTTTTATACTTTTCAACAAAAAGGACAAATGGTTGTCACATACATGTGGTAATGATAAATCTCATTCATTCATTCATCTTCTATACCCCTTATATCCCTTTTGGGGTTGGGGGGGGCTGGAGCCTATCCCAGCTGTCAACGGGCGAGAGGCGGGATACACCCTGAGCCGGTCGCCAGCCGACTGCAGGGCAACACGCACACAAGCATTCACTCTCACATTCACACCTAGGGGCAATTTAGAGTCACCAATTAACCTGATGAGCATGTTTTTGGTCTGTGGGAGGAAGCCGGAGTGCCCGGAGAGAACCCACGCATGCACGGGAAGAACATGCAAACTTCACACAGAAAGGCCCCCGCCTGACCCAGGGATCGAACCGGGAACCTTCTTGCTGTGAGGCACGCGCACTACCTGCTGCGCCACCGTGCCGCCCCTAATGATAAATCTTTCCTTCAAAAACAATGACCATTTGGGGGAGTTCACTCAACCTGTTTCCCAGGGTTCATACTATTCCATAAACTCAGGTACAGTGAATCGCACCTTAAACTTCCCCCCCAATCCTGTTTCCTTCATTGAATGTCCTTTGGTCCTCTTTTCTCACCTCAGTGAGAAAGGGCCACAAAAACTTTTACAATTCATAGACTGGTCCCAGGATTAGCAAGTCATCTAATTCCTACAATACTCTTAAAACAGACAGGAAAGTCCTCTGTGATGCCAGCCAGCCTTTTACTCATCAATAATAGAGGTGTCTTTGTAACATTATAGCCTGGCTGACAGAGACACATAGTCATAGCTATAGCCATACTTGGCTCAGTAGAGAGCCATGTCCTGTAATTCTCAATAGTACCAACTTCATGAGCTTCTTTAATGACAAAATCCTAAACATTAGAGTCAAAATTCATCACCTTCATCCCTCAACTAGTACTGATTTATCTTGAAACACAGAAACCTTAGAAACAGCCGAAAAACTCAATATATGTTTAGACTGCTTTTTTCCCATCAACCTTTATCAACTAACTTCAATGATTTGTTCATTTAAACTATCAACCTGTCTCTTCCCAATTAGGCTGCTTAAAAAAGTTTCATCCTTAGTTACCACTTCTTTACTAGCAGGCTATATACCACAGTCCTATAAAGTAGCTGTAATTAAACTTCTTCTTAAAGACCTTATTATTGGTGCGTTGACATGCTAACATGCTGAGTAGCAGTGGTGTAGTGGTGCCTGAAGAAGTAGGTATTCTCTTAATTTATGTCACCCGTCCAGGCAAAGGATAAACGCTCTGTGTTAACACTGACATGTAAAACAATGTTTGCATATTTAGTTCAACCAAAAATGTGCCAGTAATATTTGCACATTGTCACTTAACTTCTGCTGCTTGACTTCAGGAAGTAACGATGATTCTGAAATTAACAGCAGCAAAAGATCCATGAGCAGGAGTGGGAACTGAGCTATTGTTAGCCAAGCTGCAGGCTAGCACTGATATAATGTTAGCATCACCATCGTTAGTTGAGTTGCTGGCTAATAGCACCAACATAGCATCGCAAGGTCGTTTTTTCTGGAAGCAGTTTGTTGTTTGAGTTGTTCGCTTCATATTTCCCTCATTTTCTTCTTTCCGTCACTGGTTTAATTATTGACTTTATTATCCAACAGGGCAAGCAGGTAGACCACAGGCAACATTTATTTTCCTAGGATGGCATTGGCAACATATGACCCACCGTACTCTGCTTCTGATTGGCTTACCCTGATATTCTTACCCAACCAACCAACAAAGACAACAACGAGTAGTAGCCAATCAGAGGCAGAGTAAGGTGGGTCATGCCTTTGCTATACTACGAAAAAATAATTGCAGCACACTACTAAGTGGTATGGATCAGAGGGGATTTTTAAGTGGGTATACGCGGTATACGCCATATACCGGCGTATACTCTGCACTGCATCACAGTTGAGGAGCATTCAAGCATACCTTAAGGACATAAAAACCTGAATGACTTGCAATTTCCTGCTTTAAACTCAGACCAAACTTATTATTCTCAGGCTGTCCCAATAACTCTGTAAAGACTCTGCAGTTGATCCAGAATGTTTTGGCACCCATAATAACTTCTCTGCACTGGCTTCCAGTAAAATCCACCATTTAATTTTAAAATCATTCTCCTCAGCTAAAGCACTGCAAAGTCTGGCACTGTCATAACTCATGGGCTCAGAAGGCAGACACCCTCTCCACACTTAACAGTGTTAGGATCATGTTTTATTTTGGTAACCTTTCCTTGTGTGTCTAAGTTTTCTTTACTGCCTGTATGTTTCCCACCTTTGTGATTGTGATTGTGTCCACCTGAGCATGTTTAGTTCCCTGGTCTATTTAAGTCTGTGTCTTTCCTTTGTTTTTGTGGGATCATCCCCTTGTGTGTGGTTTTCTTGTTTCCCGTGACTACAATGAGTATTCTGGCTTAGTCCTGGTTTTCCTGTTTGGTTAATGGATTTTTGTTTCTTTTTTTGGCCTTACCTTTTGTGTTTTGCCATTTTGTCCTGGGTGAATTTTGTTGGTCTTTTCATTTTGTTAAATAAAACATTTGGACTGTTTTTGCTCAGCCATTTTGTGTCAAGGCTGCACTTTTGGGTTCACTACTTTTGGCTTGACCACAAATCATAATAGAATCATCCCACCTGAATTGCACCCAGCAGACTTTTTTCCTCATTTGGAGGAGACAAAAGATGTTAAGGCTAATTGGGAACTTTTGGCCCTTTATGTTTGGGATAGCTCCTTGGACACACAGGAAGCATGGGTTGCTGTAACCTCCTTAGAGACTGTTTTATATAGCAAAGCCTGGTTTTGAAGTCATCCTGCCATGCCGAGGCTGTGGCACGTGATAGACTCCATTAAGTACATGCTGGAGCAGCAGTCAGTTTGCAAGTCAGCAGTCTCGGCTCCTAAGCCATGAGACCCCCAGCCTGCTAGCCTCCCACCAGCTCCAGTTCCTGAGCTGGCTAGCCACCGGCCTGTCAGCTCCCTGCTGGTTCCAGTCCATGAGTCAGCTAGCCACCAGTCTGCTAGCTCCCTGCCAGTTCCGGTCTCCGAGTGGGCTAGACCCCGGCCTGCTAGCTCCCTGCCAGTCCCAGTCCATGAGTCAGCTAGTCACCGGCCTGCTAGCTCCCTGTCAGCTCCAGTCCATGAGTTGGCTAGCCATCGGCCTGCTAGCTCCCTGCCAGTGCCCGTCCTTGAGTCAGCTAGTCACCGGCCTGCTAGCTCCCTGTCAGCTCCAGTCAATGAGTCGGCTAGCCACAGGCCTGTTAGCTCCCTGCCGGCTCCAGTCCACGAGTCGGCTAACCACAGGCCTGTTAGCAGCCAGACAGTTCCAGTCCATGAGTCAGTTAGCCAGCGGCCTACTAGTTCCCTGCCAGCTCCAGTCCATAAGTCAGCTAGCCCCAGGCCTATTAGCAGCCTACTGACTACAGCCAGCAAACTAGCTAGCCAACCGCTTTCTTCCCTCCAGCCATGTTCGGTTCTGGAGTTGGCAAGCTTCCTGCCCGAGGAAGAGAGGTCTCCATTCAGGGGGACGTGGCTGGCTTTCAAGAAGTCCCCCACAGGAAGGAAGGGGGTCTGCAGACATAAGGCCACAAATCAGCCCAAGCCTCAGCCCCTGGCTCCCACCTATCAGCCCAAGCCTCAACCTCAGCCCCAGGTTGCCAGCTGTTAGCCCAAGCTTCATCCTCAGCCTGAGGTTCCCAGCTACCAGTCCAAGCTTCAGCGTCAGCCTCAGCCCCAAGTTGCCAGCTGCCAGCCCAAGCTTCAGCCTCAGTCCCAGGTTGCCAGCTGCCAGCCCAAGCCTCAGTCTCAGCCCCAGGCTCCAAGCAACCAGCCCAAGCTGAAGCCTCAACCCCAGGCTCCCGGCTACCAACCTAAGCTTCAGCCTCAGCCCTAGGCTCCCAGTTACCAGCCCAAGCTAGAGCCAGTGCCACAGCCCAAGCTTGAACCAGAGCCACAGCCAGAGCCACAGCCCAAGCTTGAGCCACAGCCACAGCCCAAGCTTGAGCCACAACCCAAACTTGAGCCAGAGCCACAGCCCAAGCCACGGCCAGAGTCACAGCCGCAGCTGCAGTCGCAGCCACAGCCAGGGCCAGAGCCCAAGCTTCAGCCAGAGCCGCAAGCCAAAGCCGCAGCTTGAGCCACAGCCACAGCCACAGCCGCAGCCACAGCCGCAGCCAACCAACGAGCCAGAGCCAGAGTCACAGCCACAGTTGCAGCCACCCACCGAGCCGGAGCTGCAGCAGTGGCCACCCACCGAGCCAGAGTTGCAGCCACCTCCTGCTCCAGATGCCACGTCGGCTCCCAGCCCAGCCTGCCTCCAGTCTGGGAGGCATCCGCCTTCGCCGCCAGCCTCCAAAAGGGTTTTGCCTCTGCCGACGGCCTCCGGAGGGATATCGTCTTCACCACTGTTCTCCAGAGGGATATCGCCTTCACCTTCTCCGACGGTCTCCAGAGGGATATCGCCTTCGCCAACGGCCTGCAGAGGGATATCGCCCTCACCGTTGTTCTCCAGAGGGATATTGCCTTCACCGCTATTCTCCAGAGGGATATCGCCTTCGCCGATGGCCTCCAGAGGGATATTGCCTTTGCTTTGCCGATGGCCTCCGGAGGGACATCGCCTTCACCGCTGTTCTACAGAGGGATATCGCCTTCGCCTCTGCCAACGGCCACCGGAGGGATATCGCCTTCGCCGCTGTTCTGCTGAGGGGTATTGCCTTCACCTTCACTGACGGCCTCTGGAGGGATATCGCCTTCGCTGCTGTTCTCCTGAGGGATATCGCTTTCACCTTTGCCGACGGCCTCCGGAAGGATATTGCCTTCATCGACGTCCTCCACTGGGGCTCCACTTTCGCCGACGGTCTCCAGAAGGATATCGTCTTGGCCGACGGCTTCCAGAGGGGCTTCGCCTTTGTCGAAGGATTCCACCTTCGCCAACAGTGTCCAGAGAGGCTTTGCAAGGGTTCTGCCTTTGCCAATGGCCCCTGGATGGGTCCGCCTTTGCTGGCCATCTGTCTGTCCTCCTGAGAGGTTCTGCTGCTACTGACCTCTCGCCCGCCCCCCTGCCCATCCTCCTGAGTTGTTCAACCATCATTGGACTCTGCTTTTTGTGTCCACCTGAGCGTGTTTAGATCCCTGGTCTATTTAAGTCTGTGTCTTTGTGGGATCATCCCCTTGTGTGTGGTTTTCTTGATCCCCATGACTACAGTGAGTATTCTGGCCTAGTCCTGTTTTTCCTGTTTGGTTGACCATGAAACAGAATGGCAGCAGTTGCAGCAGCCCCAACGCTACTTCAGATCTTACCGCTACCAAAGTTTGACCAGAAGAGTGGCCAAAATGGATCAAACGGTTCGAACGATTCAGGATAGCTTCTGGGCTCGAGCTACAGCCTTAAGAAAACGAGGTGAACACGTTGATCTATACAATGGGAGAAGAAGCAGAGGACGTGCTTACTTCATTGAACGTGACAGTTGAGGAGGCGAGTGATTACAACACGTTGGTAGCCAGGTTGGTGGCACATTTTGTTGTGAAAAGAAATGTAATTTTTGAACGTGCAAAGTTTAACCAAAGACAACAAGAAATAGGAGAGACTGTAGACAGTTTTATTACATCATTGTATGCCCTGGCAGAGCACTGTGGCTATGGTGTGCTGCTCAGCGAAATGATCAGGGACAGACTCTTGGTTGGGATACGTGAAGCGGCTCTCGAAGTCACTACAGATGGATGGTGAGCTTACGCTGGACAAAGCAGTCATGAAAATTCACCAAAGCAAGCTCGTGAAGAAACAGCAGAATCTTCTGAAAGTTAACTTCAAGCAAGAAAACCCCTGCAACATGGACAGTGTCAAAATTAAAAAAAAAGACTTTCATTAAAACATTCAACAAACCAGTGAAGACAATGAAACAATCCCAAGAGAGAAACACTACTCGTGACACTCAGCAATGCAACAGATGTGGTAAAGCACCCTATCACAGCAAACACATTTGCCCAGCCAGAGACGTATTTTGCAATCAGTGTAAGAAAAAAGGACACCATGCATGAGTGTGTAGGTCAGGAGCAGTAAGAGAAATCCAGGCTGCAGGTAATGAAGATGACAGTAAGAGTGAAGTTGCATTTTAGGCTTCAAGTGGCTTCAGATAAGTCAGATGATGCATGGGTTACTACTGTTAAAATAAACAACCTAGACTGTGTGCTCAAGATTGACACAGGAGCAGACATAACTGTCCTCCCTAAAAAGGTGTACATTACTCTAGCACAGAGACCACAGCTACAGCCAACTAAACTGAAATTGTATGGGGCAGGCATGTCACCTCTCGCAGTTAAAGGGAAGTTCACAGCTAACCTAATCACAGCCAATAACTCAACAGTACAGGCAGTGTATGTGGTAGCAGATCTGATACAGGGATTATTCAGTCAGCCAGCAAGTGTAGTTCTCGGGTTGGTGGCTAGAGTGAAGGCTGTGTCACTCACATCAGTAGAGGCGGAAGCAGCGTTTCCCAAACCTGTTCAGTGGTTTAGGCAAAATGGAGGGAGAATACAAAATCGAGCTCAAAGAAAATGCCAAGCCATTTGCTCTGACAACTCCCCGACGCGTTCCACTACCCCTGTTAAAAGGAACTAAAAAGGAACTAGCTTGCATGGAGGACCTAGGGGTCATTTCAAGAGTGAAGCAGCCCACTGACTGGTGTGCCGGGATGGTACCGATTCCAAAGCGAACATAAGAGGAGGTACGTGTATGTGTTGACCTAATAAAATGACACATGCTACCATCAGTCGAGCACACTCTGGGACAGCTTCAAGATGCAAAGATCTTCTCAAAACTTGACGCAAACTCAGGATTCTGGCAAATCCCTTCGTCCAGAGATTCAGCACTCTTAACCACATTCATCACACCATTTGGGAGATTTTGTTTAAACAGCCTCTGTTTTGGCATCTCATCTTCTCCCAAACACTTAGAGGGGCTGGATGGTGTGGTCTGCCAGATTTGACGACATACTGGTGTACGCCGAAACGCAGGCCCAACACGACACACAACTGGAGGCAGTTCTGAAGCAGCTCGAAAAGGCTGGAGTGACACTGAAAAGTGAGAAATGTGAGTTCTCTAAAACCTCCATTAAGTTTATGGGACAGATCATCGACAGCACCGGAGTGAAAGCAGACCCAGAAAAAGTGAAAGCAGTCAGCAACATGGAAGCACTCACAGACGTCAGTGGCGTGAGGCGGTTCCGGGGGATGGTTAATCATTTGGGAGGGAAAATACAGCCACTGAGGGCTGAGCGCTAAAAACATGTGGTGCTGGGGTGAAGCGCAACAAAAAGCTTTTGACATGATCAAGTCAGAGCTGAGCAGGCCACCAAACTTGGCACTCTACAACCCAAAAGCACAGACCACAGTATCAGCAGACGCATCTTCCTGTGGACTCGGAGCAGTGATGCTTCAAAAGCAAGAAGATGGCGCAGTCAAACCAGTCGCATTTGCACTCAAAAATCAGGTTAGTTTAAAACCAGCTTTTCTGAAATCTTACTTAAAAAGGGTAAGTTGGATACAGGTCTGTAGTTATTAAAAATGCTGGGGTCTAAATTGCTCTTCTTCAGAAGGGGCTTCACCACTGCCGTTTTGAAGGCAGCAGGGAAGACACCCGTCTGAAGAGAGCAATTCACTATATTTAAAATTTGTTCGTCGAAGAATCCATAAAATGTCTTAAAAAGTGATGTGGGAATTGGATCTAAAAGGCAGGTTGTTGGGTTTACCAGGGCAAAACTCTCCAGTGTTTCCTTGAATAAAATCGACTGTCCAGGTGTGTTAAAAATCACATTCTGATGTGATACAAGACCGGATCTGATGTCATCAATTTTACTTCTGAAATGGTCTGCAAAGTCCTCGCAGAGGGCTTCCGTTGGGTTCTCTGGGGATTTTTTAGAATTGGTGTTTGTTAAAAGATCGAAGGTGGGGAAAAGTAATTTTGGGTTGTTTTTGTTATCTGAGAAGAGTTTTGAAAAATAGGATATTCTTGCTTTGACTGTTTTATTGTATGATTTGAGTTGTTCACGGAATATTTCATAGTGGACTGTAAGTTTGTTTTTTCTCCACCTTCTCTCCGCAATCCTGCATAGTCTTTTTGATATTTTAATTTCATCTTTACTTCTCCAGGGGGGTAAAGGTTTTGTTTTCACTGTTTTTGTTAAAAGTGGAGCCACAGAGTCTAAGGTTAATTGCAATTTCCTGTTAAAATTGTCAACAATAAAATCACAGGGTGCAGGTAAGACTTCTGCAGGAGTGCTCTCTAAAATCTCGATAAAATTTGCAGCCACTTCAGAAGTTAGGTGGCGTTTCCTCACTGTTCTCACCGGGGCGTCCTGATGGTTAAAACTGGCGATGTTAAAATACACACAATAATGTTCGGACACAGACAGGTAAACAACAGAGGACACACCAGTGGAGAGGCCATAGGTTATGACCAGGTCCAAGGTGTGTCCTCTGTTGTGAGTTGGCTGTGTGACGTGCTGGTTAAAATCCATGCAATTTAAAAGGTTTAAGAATTCTCTGGAGAGTGAGTCCGAGGTGTTATCCACGTGTTATTAAAATTCTGTTATAAGAGGTGTGTATGATTGATAAAAGCTCTGAAAATTCACTGATAAAAGCAGTGGAATGGTGGGGTGGTCTATAAACAGTGATGCAGCGAACAGGAGGACTGCTAATAACAAAAGCGTGATACTCAAAAGATGAGTAACTGTTAAAATAAACTTCCTTTGACATTAAAGTATTATTAAAAATTGATGCAGTCCCGCCTCCTCTCTTGCCTCCCCTGGTGGAGAATAAAAAGTTAAAATTTGGTGGGCAAGCCTCAGTGAGAACAACTGGTGCCTCTGTGCCAAGCCATGTCTCTGTTAAAAATAACCCATCTAACTTGCTGTCTAAAATCAGGTCATTTATGATAAAAGATTTATTTAAAAGAGAGCGCAGGTTCAGCACAGCCAGGTTAATGTTGACAGGTAAACAGTCAGTCACGAGGAACGTACTGGATGGCGTGGTGAATATTAGCCGTTAACATTCGACTGACAAGCCTGTTGGGGTGAACTCCGTCGGCCCTGTAAAAGGAGGGGCGGTTCCAAAACAGGTTAAAATTGTTAATAAAACCAACGTTAAAAGCTCTGCAGGCGGACTGTAACCAGGTGTTCAGGTACAGGAGCTTGCTGAAGCACCATGCTCCACGATGGGACAGTGTGGAAAGAGGACCGCTGATAAAAACAGACTTTCCACAGTTGTTCATTCATTCATTCATCTTCTATACCCCTTGTATCCCTTTCGGGGTTGGGGGGGGCTGGAGCCTATCCCAGCTGTCAACGGGCGAGAGGCAGGGTACACCCTGAGCCGGTCGCCAGCCGACTGCAGGGCTCCACAGTTGTTTAAAAAGCTAAAAAGGTTGTTAAAATCCCTTTTGATCAGCTCAGACGGCTTCTGAGCGGTGTCAACACAGCCCACGTGTACTAATACACGGCTTATGGAGGATGGGAGTGACTGCAGCAGACCGGGAAGTTTCTCCAGGATAACCGGGACTGTGGCTCCTGGAAAGCAGTAAGTGGCTGCGTTGAAGAAACGAATTCCCCGGGTTATTAAATCGCCCACTATCAAAGTGGTTGGGGGGAAGAGGGGACGAGGTGGTGGACGTTGTGAGGTCCCGTGGCTGGATGATCCATGGTCTGCGCTGTGCGTCCGGACAGACGGATGCGGTGTGGAGGATGCTGTGTCGAGCCTGGGAGAGGGATTCTGCGCTGGCTCCGGACAAGGAAGACCACCAGAGCACCGGAGCACGGCCTCCTTTAGGATCCGACGTCAGGCAGAAGAGGTCGTGGACCGGGATGAGGACTGTTGAGGCTTCAAGGTGGTGTGTCCAGCGACCCGAGTGCCACCGGCCGCCAGTGGTGGAGGATGGGACTGTGCACTCGGTATAGGAGCAGATGGTGAAGGACAGACGGAAGAAGAGCCCCACGGAGCCGGGGTGAAATTCTGCTGTGCTTGGCGAGGAGTGGGGAGAGTTGTTCGCCCAGGTGCGTACACCGGGACAGGCGGGAACGGTGGAGATCCGCTGAAATCATTTAAAATCCTGGAAGGTGAAGAAGAAGGCCCCAGGTTCCCCAGGAAACAAAACACAGAGGTACAACAAATCACCACAATTATAACTAAGTGGCTAAATGAAGAGAATTGCAAATAAGGGGGTGGGGTTTGCACTGTCGGCTGCACTGTGCTGTCTTGTGCAACATATCTATTGGTTTATTTTTAACTGCTAATATGCTGCTAATATGATGTTTATACACCAATGGGGCATGAAGCATTTATTATTTTGTATTATTTATTGTTTATTATTATTATGTTCAAGATGAAACTGGGGTAGGGCGAATCTGCACCACCATAGATGTAGCGGACTCTAGGGGGTTAAAATACAGAGCTGGGGTCAGGTCATGGTTATCTTAGTGTGAGGGCTGGCACCTAGGGTAGGGGCGTCACCCTTTGTAGGCAGGGCCAGGGAGAGCTCTCTTAAGGACAGGTGCAAGCAATCAGTGCCTCTTTGCTTTTTGTCCGAGGCCTGGTAGATGTGTGGTGGGGCTGCTTTGTTTGTGCAGGTAAGGGAGATTTTCAAGCCAAACCTTACTGTGTATGTTGTGGGGAATCTAACCAGTACTTTTATACAGAATAGTGGTGTAGCTGTGCTCTCTCGACCCAGTCTGATGCATGCTTTGTAGCCCATGCTGAAGAGGTAAGCTACTGTTTGATCTGGCCCTTAATCTTACAATATTCTAGTATTATTAGTGATGTACTCAATTCAACCCCTTAGGACACGGGCGGCCTTCACCTTTCTCCTATCGAGTCACTGTGTAGAACCAGTCAGCTCCATCAGCGTCAGTGTCCCACACTGCCCCAGAGCAAGAAGATTTAGGGCCAGGCTGCTGCTTTGCCTGGACCGGTGTTCCATGAGGTCCAGCAGAAGTGACTACATCCTGTAGTTTTTATTGTTGTGGACTTTAACTCAACTCGTCCCAAGCTGCTCAGTGTCACATGTCCTTGCTTTAATCGCTGATTTTTATTGTTTTGTGTACATTGATTCTTGTAACTGTGAACCAGAGCCAACCGAGCATTAACCTTATATATTCTTTTCTTTGGTTGTCAGGCAGTGGGAGGATCTGCAGGGAGTTTTGGCGGGGTACACACCCTTCCTTGCATGCAGTGTGGTAGGTCTCAAGTGTGGTGAGCACCAAAAATAGTTTGTAGCTTTGCTTCATTTTTTGCAGTGTCAGTTGCCGTGCTCACGGTGTGAGGGGCTTACTCTTTTTATCATCATAGGCAGGTTATTACATTTTGATGCACTACTTTTTATTACAAGATTTACAGTAATATCATGAGTTAATGAGTTAGTCATTTTAATATGGGGGTCTGTGGGCATTGACTCCTTTTTGGAACCAGCCTCAAGTGCTAGACTTAATTCAAGTGTCAAAGTTGCATTCTGGATCATTCAACATGTTTTTCATCAGATAAAGATAACATTTTATGTGACATCAGTTTGACTGAAATGACAAAAAATATTGGTTTTCGGTATACTGGATTGACTGAAATGTTCATTCTGATCTGATGACTAAAAAAAGAATAACATGTCCAATAGTTTTCACTGTCAAAAACAACACTAATATAGTCTCTTTTCTTTCACCAAGATAAGACTAAAATGCAAAACTTTGTCAACAAAAACAAAAAACAACAAATGAGGTTGAGTAAATATGATAAAAATAAAAGACTAAAACTAAAAAAAAAGAATAAGACTAAGACTAAATAAAAGTAGTTAACAAAATTAACACAACTCTGATCATTGAGGTGTGCAAATTGTTAAATGATCCCTCCAATTTTACTTATCAAGTGGCTTATTATTTTCAGCTGATAGTGGCCAATCAAGGCCCCATGACTATACAGGTTTACACACACACACACACACACACACACACACAGTATGTATAAGCTCAGTTCTCTAGCTTTCTAGTCATGTCTGAAGGCAGAGACTGTAATAAATGTGACAGCCCAGAGTTGTTAAAGAAATTAGTTAATCTCCAGGCAGGGGTCACTCAGTCACCTGTTAAGTTAGATGACGCTGAAAACAAAAAGGCCACTGACAGCAGGAATTAGTGTTTGAAACTTTCATGGTATGGAAGACTGATATGACAACAAGATTGTGTGTGTGTGTGTGTGTGTGTGTGTGTGTGTGTGTGTGTGTGTGCGTGTGTGTGTGTGTGTGTGTGTGTGTGTGTGTGTGTGTGTGTGTGTTTATGGAGGGACTGAAGAAGAAACAAGTGGGAGGAAGATGGGATCGAACAAAGCTTTAAAGATTTAGAAATGGATACCCAATCATATACTTCTCAGACTGACACGTGACAGTCTGTTGTGTAAAGTTGTGTTGGCTGTCAATCTCAATGCGTTACTAAAAGAATGTGAGTGTTTGAAAAGCAGTTCTCCCAACAAATGCTGGAGAAACTGTGGTATGATAGATGGCCATACTAAAATATATTTAAGAACTGGAACAAGAAATGAAGAAAATTCAGAACCCCCCTCCCCCCCCCGACCCATTCTAGCTCTTATCTTCTTGTTATTAGAAGTATCACCTTGATTACCACAGTCTAGTCATATACTACATATTTTGTTGATGTAAGAAAAATAATTATTTTAATTGGATGAAGCCTAAGCCTTCCAAGCCTTCCACAGTTGTTCAGTGGATACTAAAAGTAAAAGATGTGACATAATGGAACAAATGCCCAGCAACATCTCCATCTCTCTCTGTCTCTCTCTCTCTGCCAAAAGTTTTTGGCAGGTGTGAAAAAATGCTGTAAACTAAGAATGCTTTCAAAAATGTAAGTGTTTATAGTTTATTTTCATCAATTAACAAAATGCAGTGAATGAACAGAATAGAATCAAAATCAAATCAATATTTGGTGTGACCACTCTTTGCCTTGAAACCAGCATCAATTCTTCTAGGTACACTTGCACAGAGTTTTTGAAGAAACTCGGCTGGTAGGTTACAAACATCTTGGAGAACTAACCACAGATCATCTGTAGGTTGTAGGCTTCCTCAAATCCTTCTGTCATGTAATCCCGGACAGTCTCGATGATGTTGAGATCAGGGCTCTGTGGGGGCCATACCATCACCTCCAGGACTTCTTGTTCTCCTTTACACTGAAGATAGTTCTTAATGACATTGGCTGTATGTTTGGGGTCGTTGTCCTGCTGCAGACTAAATTTGGGGCCAATCATAAGCCTCCCTGATGGTATTGCATGATGGATAAGTATCTGCCTATATTTCTCAGCATTGAGGACACCATTAATCCTGACAAAATCTCCAACTCCATTTGTAGGAATGCAGCCCCCCGACTTGCAATGAACCTCCACCATGCTTCACTGTTGCCTGTAGACACTCATTATTGTGCCACTTTCCAGCTCTTCGGTGAAAAAACTGCCCTCTGTTACAGCCAAATATTTCAAATTTTGACTCTTCAGCCCAGAGCACACGCTGCCATTTTCTGCACCCCAGTTCCTATGTTTTCGAGTGTAATTGATTCGCTTAGCCTTGTTTCCATGTCGGAGGTATGGCTTTTTGGCTACAACCCTTCCACGAAAACCACTTCTGGCCAGACTTCTCCAGACAGTAAATGGGTGTACTGGTTTCTGCCATCTGAGCTGATGGCACTGCTGGACATTTTCTGATTTGATTTTGATGTTTTGCTCACTTTGCATTGTGTAAATTCATAAAAATAAACAATTATTATGTGATCTGCAATGTGAGGCATTCCAAAACACCTCCAGAGTTGAATGCTCCCTTTAAACCCTCTTGCTAGAGTGAAGAATCGATTTCGAGATTTGGGGCAATATTGCTGGAAGCTTGGTTTCTTCAAACAGAGCTGCTTGTCTTAACCTCCTACCTACATACATACAAAACACCATGTACAACCACTGGGTCGAGCTTGGCCAGAAATAATACTGGTAAACCCACACTTCATAAGCCAGATGCCATTCTGATTGGGGACTCTATAACCAAACATGAAAGAATGGCAAAGAATGGCAAAATCTCACCATGGCACATCTGTCAGAGAATTAACAGAGCTGCTGCCAGGCATCCTCTCTACACATCCAAGTGACCAGAACATTATTATTCATGTTGGATCTTTTGACATTCTGTGAAGGAAAACTGGCTCTGAGGTCCTGAAAAAAGACTTTTGCCTGCCACTGGAGAAATTGATCGGCTGTCAGTCCAACATATATTCATATCAGGCCCCATTCCAACCTTGGGGAAAGGCATCAAATCTTTCAGTAGACTCCTTTCCCTGAATACATGGCTGACACTGGAATGCCTCAATCATGAGGTAATGTTTATCGACAATTTCAATATCTTTTGGAATAATAAAGACTGCTTTAACCCTGAAATGTTCAAGAATCAAATAAACACTACAGCAGCTTGGTGTACCTAATATTTGAATGCATGTATAGAAATCACTGGAGCAATTTGCCTTGTTACTTTGATTAGCCAGAGAACAATGCCTAATTTCAATGTGTCTTTAGTGTAACTTTAGCCACTGTTTTCCTATTTCCACAGACTGCTAGCTGACATAGTTACTATGGCAGAAATAAAAACTTCATATAGGTCTTGCAGAAATGGATGTATTTACACCTTTTCAACGTTTGACAACATCTGACAAGCAACATGTCATCTGGCAATCAAGAATATGTCATGACCTTGTAAAAGCACCCCACATTTGTGGGTCACATGCAAATTTAACAAACTAAATGCCCGAATGGAAACAAATTGAACTGTTATGCAAACATTATTAGCAGAAATAAAGAGTTGAACTTTATGGTATACCTTTCTCCTCAGTAATATAAATCCCCATTAGTGCACATGGTGAGTTCAAATACTCTATGAATGAATCTACTATGAATGAGAATAATTCTTTTACAGTTTATCAATGCTCAATTTCTCACTTTGCAGAATGATGCACTGATGAGTGCCAGCTGAATGTGGACAAAATAAAATAACGTCATTAGTTGTACAAAATCCTCACTCACTTACTGGTTAAGCAGCCCAGGCCATCACGCTGCTCTTACCTTCCCTGCCCCAAACACACTCACGCAACCAGACAAGACTTGTGTCTATAATAATAAAAAGAAAAAACACGCAGTATAGTAATAGGGCTCGAGGCTTCACCTCATGGCCCTAATAAAAAGAAAAAACACGCAGTATAACAATAGGGGCACCGAGCCCTGTTCACTGCAGCTATTTCATAACTATTTCATAGCTGCAGTGACCAGCGCTCATGCGATTGCATCGTGGCCCTAATAATAATAAAAAGAAAAAACATGCAGTATAGCAATAGGGCTCGAGGTGAAACCTCATGGCCCTAATAATAATAAGAAGAAAAAACACGCAGTATAGCAATAGGGCTCGAGGTTAAACCTTGTGGCCTTAATAATAAGAAAAAACATGCAGTATAGCAATAGGGCTCGAGGCTTCACCTCATGGCCCTAATAATAAGAAAAAACACGCAGTATAGCAATAGGGCTCGAGGTTAAACCTTGTGTCCCTAATTAAGGCTTCACTCTGCCTGCGTCCTGCTTCCAATTCCCAAACATCTGACCGTGGTTTGCCCATTCCCCGCCTCTTTCTACACTGTCCCAGTGCCTCACCTTACCCAGAATGAATTCCACTCTTTTTATTAGTACATCGAGCACATACCACGCTGGATTGAACCTCATCTCCATCCACGGCAAGACAATAGAACAGGTTAGCTACTTCAGTGCCTGTGTAGATATCTGTATGTTTCTGTATGGAATATATAGTCTATGAAAAAAAATTGCCCTCCATCTGGGACAATAGGGACTACATGTCTATTTCTCTAATGGACTTGTTACTGCTGTGAGGTCACAAACTCCATGCCATTTTCAGACCAGGTAGTCAACAACTTTCCCTTGTGTATTTCAGAAGAAACCAAAACAGCGAGTCCCACTGTTTCAAATGCTCTCAACCTGGTTGAATATCATGTACTATTCCAGTTACTATTGTGTGACATCACCCCACATGCAGTCAGCTGCATGCAAATTCATAAATAACATCTTGATAAGTTTATTTACCCATGACTGACTGGAATTACTAGTTTGAATACTGCATGTTGCTCAGACTGAAGTTGAGGCCATCCATAGCTGGGGACAGGAAATTTGGTTGAGGTAATCTACCCTCCAGACAGTAGATGAGACTTGCCAACCTGCCACACTCCCATAAGATCAGCATACAAGGCTTATTTTCAGTCTCCCTGGAAAACCAAGGTGAACTTTAATGCCGTGTTATTGGATCAATCAATCAATCAATCAATCAATCAATCAATCAATCAATCAATCAGAATCAGAAAGCTTTATTGGAGGAATTTGCTTTGGTGAGGTTGGTGCATGACACATCTAATAAAAGAAGCTATTTAAAAAATAAATAAATATAAATAAATATAAAAGATATAACAATATAAATATGTATACATAAGGCTGACAGCAGACGGGAAAAAACTGTTCTTGTGGCATGAGGTTTTGGTCCTGATGGACCTCAGCCTCCTGCCAGAGGGGAGTGTCTCGAAGAGTTTGTGTCCGGGGTGGGAGGGATCAGCCACCATCTTACCTGCACGCCTCAGGGTCCTGGAGGCGTACAGGTCCTGGAGAGATGGGAGATTGCAGCCGATCACCTTCTCTGCAGACCTAATGACATGCTGCAGTCTCCCCTTGTCCTTGGCAGTGGCAGCAGCGTACCAGATGGTGATGGAGGTGCTGAGGATGGACTCAATGATGGCTGTGTAGAAGTGCACTCAATCAATCAATCAATCAATCAATCAATCAATCAATCAATCAATCAATCAATCAAAACCTTTATTTGTCCCCAATGGGGCAATTCCTGTGCAACACTGGGAGCAACACTTAAGTACGCATCAATCACTCATAATCAACAACTACGCAACACTGGGAGCAACACATAAGTACGCATCAATCACTCATAATCATAGTCATAAATACATAAATAAAATAAAAGAAAATACTCAATCGGTGTGGATAAAATAATAAAATAATAAGTACAAGTGTAGATATAAACAAAACAACAGAAAAAGGGGGTGGGGTGGCCCAAACTATCTTTTCCTCCTGGAGTTTAGTAGGGTGATAGCTGAGGGTACAAATGAATGTTTATATCTGTTAGTTTTGGCATATGGAAGTCTGAGAAGTGAACCAGAGGGAAGAAACTGAAATGATGCTGGATGCCGCACCCGATGATTATCATATAGTCTGCATGCAAAGCTGCTGAAGCAAGCCTTGAGGAGGAACAAACAGCTGCCATGTTAAGTCTTCTCACCCACTCTATGACATGCTTGATGTTCATCTTTTATCTTCAAACTTCCCTGATTGAACATGTTCTTGGGATGTGTCACCGAAGACCAGATGCAGAAAATGCTGCAAGATGGCATGTTCCGGTTGTGATTGTGCTGACCTAAGGCTCTGTGTGGACATTAGAGGTTTGAACATGGACACTCAAAAAGCTGATGAGTCACTTCACTTCCTTGTGTTGGCTTCACATGTCTGATTAGTGATGTGTACTTGGGGAGTAGGAACAATGAGAGGTGATCAGACTCAGGTGAGGGAGCAGGGTGGCTTTGTCAGCCTCAGGAATATTGGTTTTAGCATGGTCCAGGGTTTTGTCTCCTCTGGTGGGGCAGGAGACATTCTGGTGAAATTTGTGGAGAACAGTCCTCAGTTTGGAGTGGTTGAAGTCTCCAGCAACAATGCAGGCTCCATCAGGGTGTGCAGTTTGTTTGTGAAATAGCAGCATACCGTTCTTTCATTGCTAGTTTAGCATTAGCATCCGGGGGGATATAAGCTGCAGCTATCACCGTGGATGTGAACTCTCTAGGCAGATAAAAAGGCCTGCACTTGATTCTCAGATATTCCAGATTAGCAGAACAGTGGCTGCCAGTGATAACAGAGTCTGTACACCAAGTTTTGTTCACGTAGTTACACAGTCCCCCGCCCCTGATCTTACCTGAGTGCTCTGCAGCTCTTTCTGCTCTGAAGATGCAGCATCCCTCAAGCTCTATCACGTTATCTGGGATGCTGTAGTTAAGCCACGTTTCAGTGAAAATCATGACGCTGCAGTCCATAAACATTCTCTGTGATGTGAACCGAAGTCATAGCTCATCCATTTTGTTTGCCAATGACCGAACATTGGCCAGGAAGATACTGTGTAGCGGTAGCCATTGCGGGGTTAGCCGTAGCTTAGTCCGTAGACCTCCACACCTCTTGAGTTGGTCGGCCTCGCTGTCCTGGCAATCTCTTGGGGGAGCTGCAGTTTGTCGAATACACTGCTTGTGCGTCAAAATCTTAGAAATGTCCTGAATAGTCTATGGCATCTATAGTTTATAGATGCTCTCTATAGTGCTTCTGTAGAATGTAGTGTGGATGGGCGGGAGCAGGTGTGCTCTCCTCATCTTGTGCATGAAGTGCTGGCATTGCTGTGCAATCTTGGCCAGTGACATGATGTTCATAGACCAGGTGAGGTTGTCTGTCATGTGCACCCCAAGGAACTTGGTGCTGCTGTCCACCGCCACAACCGTGTTGTTGAAGAGAAGTGGGGCATGGCTGGGCGGGTTCTTCCTGAGGTCAACTATGATCTCTTTGGTTTTGTCCAAGTTCAGGATCAGGCTGTTGTCTCTGCACCAATCCACCAGCTGCTCCACCTCCTCTCTGTAGGTCAGGTCGTTGGTGTTCCTGACGAGGCCCACCACTGTGTCGTCCACAAACTTCACAAAGTCGTTGTTGACAGCCCTGGGGATGCAGTCATGTTGATACATGACATACGGTGAACAGCAGAGGGCTCAGGACACAGCCCTCAGGGGAGCCTGTGCTGAGGGTGATGACCACTGACTGTGCTTCTATCAACACCTCTCTGACATTGTCTCACCAAAAAATGTATATTTTAAACTTTAAAGGTTGTAGAGCTTTTGTATTTATGCAAGGTAATATGACTGTCATAAACAGGTGGGCAACAAAAGAAAGAAAGAAAGACATCCCTTTATTAGTCACACACACAGAGTTACAGAGGGGGAAACTGCACACGCCATGCATTGTGAAATTTGTTTCCCATTCTGGCACGTCCTTCCTCCATGGCAGACCAGGAGTGGTGGGCTGCCAGCCGACAGTGGCATCCGGGGATCCAGTTCTCTATGTTACCATTGGTCAGGTGGTGATTTCCTTGTATGTTTTTTAATGAGGATACCCCAGGTGAACTCAGGGAGAACATGAAAACTCCACACAGAAAGGCCCCTTTTTCCTCAAGCAGCAGGCACCAAAGGCCCCCCGCGCCCACAGCGGGAATCGAACCAGGACCTTCTAGCTATGAGGTGACAGAGTTACCACCGTTCCACTGTGCCACCAAGCAAACAAAGCTTCATTAATAACATTTCAGCATGAGAATAATGATTTGTGATTTTGAACTTGCTTGCTTTCGGCTTCATTCAGTGATTGAGCCAGGTTGAGGCAATGATGTGTATCATAAAATGGAGCTATTGCAAAACCAGCGTGTTCAACCAACACTTTGTGGACCAGGACTTGTACCTGAGTTTCCTCATAGTTCTAGTGACAAGACTGCAGACACAAACAGCAGCTGATGGAAGAGGGAAAGCCACACTGATGATAGTCTCAACTCTCACCACACAAAAAGGTCACTTCTCCGTCTTATATGAAGAGTAACTGACAGTTTCAGCTTGAAGGACTTTTTTCTTATTAGTCGTCCATATACTTTATATTGGAGATAACTGGAGCGAAGCTGTAATTCCTGGTCGAATTCATATTCAAGTTTCAAATTCGCTGAGGCAGATCACCATATTACAGTTAACCATATGTAATAAATCTAAGGAGGCATTCCTTTAGTAGCCACAATCCCATGGTATGCAAGTTAATGTTTCTGGACACTGCTTATGCCAGTGACCTATGAATTCCACTGAAAAGAAACAAATTCGCATAGCAATGGTCACTCACTTGTTTTGTCAGTCATGACTGCAATGATAAATGTTTTACTTACAAATGTATTTCTACACATTGCTTTGATAGTTGCATAATACTAAAACCTTTGGCTCATTAAAAATACACTATATAAGGAAAGATGTTAGAAGCATATAGCAAGAAAAAACTTGCAACTAACTTTAGTTGGTTGTGATTTGGATACAGATGTAATTTTGCTATTTTTATGAACTGCTGTTCAAGTATCATATATATCTACACTCTGAATCTCAGCAGGCTTTTTTAAAAATGTGTGTTTAGATTTGTGTCGCCAGATGGGTTTCTGGTGGTCATAAAAGCTCATCATTTGTCAATAAAAGAAAGTGAGGAAAATGCCTCCAGATGGAACCTGGGATGGCGATCTGTCTGTAGTTTAATGAGGGATATTTCTGTGGTATTTCTGTATTAATCACTTTCCCCAACAATTTAGCCCAAACCACCACCTCTCTTCCCTACTGTTTGATCAAAAGTTCTAAATGCCCTGAAGAATGTAAGATTGGGTATCACACTACTCATCAGCAGGCCTGCAGAAAAAGCCTGAGAAGTTATGACAACACCAGTTTCAAATGCAACAAAGTTCATTTTTGACAATGTATACCTGTGTTTGCATTTACTTAGTGGTTGCAGAGGGTTTAGAAAATCAGATGTGCAAGATACAGTGATTAAATTGCAACCTCCAATTACTTAATAATTGGTGGTTGCAATAATGATTACATCAGGAAAAACTGTATGAATAGGTTTTTTTGTAATGGGATCCACTTGCATTCAGTTGGTGATGCAGGAAAGGTTATTTTTTCCCTGTTTCATAGGTAATAACTAAACTTTACACAGCACATCATTCATACACTAAAAGAGTGATGAGAGCACAGAAAATAGCACAGAAAATATATCATATATCATTTTGGTGCTTGGTCCTGCTTTGCTGCCAAGTCTGTTTTAGACTGCTCGTAAGCTAATAGAACTGATTAGAAAATTCTGTTGTATTATTCATCCTGGGACAGTGTCAGGCTCAATTCCTCAGTAGAATGTTTAAATATGCTGCCTCAAGTTTAAAGTTTTAAGAGCTCTTCACCACTCTGTGACAGACTGTGCTGGTAAATAGTGCAACAATTTAAGAACAATATGTCTCAATGTAAAATTTCAAAGAATGTGGAGTTTTAATTGTCTACAGCACATAATGTCATTTAAAGATGCAGAGAATCTGAAGAAACCACTGTACACAAGGCACAAGGCCGAAAACCAATTTTAGATGGCTGTGATCTTCAGGCCCTCAGAGGGCACTGCATTGAAAATAGACATGATTCTTCAGTGGACATCACTGCAACGGCTCAGGAACATTTCCAAAAACCATTGCCTGTGAACACAGTTCCTAGCTCCATCCACAAATGCAACTAAACTCTACCACGCAAAGAGGAAACCATATATAAACCAGATCCAGAAATGCTGCCACTTTCTCTGGTCTAGAGCTCATTTAAGATGGACTGAGACGAAATGGAAAACTCCTGTGGTTTGATGGGTCAAAATTTGAAATTCTTTTTGGAAATCATGGATACAGTGTCCTCCGGGCTGAATAGGTGGGGGACCATCCAAGTTGTTATCAGCACACAGTTCAAATGCCAGCATCCGTGATGTAATATGGGTGCATTTGTGCAGTTCCATTTAAACCATGACTCATGTGACCCTAACGACTCACATGATAGTCGGGTGGATACATGATTCTGCAAATGGATAAATACCTGGTGGGAAGCCATCAGTCAGATAGAACTGAAGAGGCTTCTTGGATGAGAGGCGAAATGTCCTCTAGAACCACAGGCAACTTCAGGTGCCCTTGAAAGCACTTAGAAGTACCAATTAGACATCGTCTTTTTCAGGGAAGGCCTTGCTCATTTCAGCAAGACAATGGCAAATCACATTCTGCACATATTACAACAGTATGATTCTGTAGTAAAGAGTCTAGGTACTAAACTGGCCTGCCTGTGAGTCGTCACCCATTGCCACATTATGAAATGTAAAATACGACAAAGGAGACCCCAGACTGCTGAGGAACTGAAATCATATATCAAGCCAGAATGGGCAAACACTCCACTTTCAAAATTACATCAGTTGGTCTCCTGAGTTCCCAAATGCTTTTGCAGAGTATTGTTAAAAGAAGAGGTGATGCAACAGAGTGGTAAACATGACCCTATCCCAAGTTTTTTGAAAATTGTTACTGGCATCAAATTCTAAACGAGGATATAATTTTCTAAATCACATTTCTCTTTTTCAACATTTGATATATTGTCTTCGTGCTATTTTCAATTAAATATCGTGTTTCAGTGTTTTGCAAATCATCACCCTCTGTATTTTGCAGTGTCCCAACTTTTTTGGAAGAAAATGAAGGCACTGAGAGTGCACTAATGCTAAAATTAATACAGCATTTATGAATTTTACTTGCAGTTTTCTGTCAGTGTTCCCCTCTTGCCTTATTGCGGCAACAGTGTTGCTTTTTGGTGTCAGTCAAATGTTAAATGACACACCAAACGTCCCTTTTTACGAGAAGGCATAAGGAACCTGATGAAGAAAACCAAAGAAACACACAAAGTTGATAACCACCTACTCCCTATTTGTGATTGGGGTTTTAGGCTGTCGAGCCAGCTCACACAAAGAAAGCCTGGCTATGTTGAACTGGCTTTGGAATATACACCCCTGGTGTCCTGCATTTGGGTCCAAGCCCTTGTTTTCCTGTACCCCCACATACACAATTGTGACATAGTTTGTTATTTTTATGTTGTTAAAATGACTTTTATTTTCACTTGCACTGTGAAACAATTTGCTTTTAAGTGTAGCCAGTGGAATTACATGCCACACAAGACACATTATGTCAGGGGTTCTTGTAGCTTTAAATTTATTGTTAATCACTTCTGCAACAGGGTTTGTTAACACTGTGTATAAGCTACTAAGTCTGTTGTAGAGCAGCTTTAATGCTTTCACAGTTAGTGGTGGTTTAACCAGGTTAACAAGTGTGCAAATAAAATAAAAAAAAAGAATGAAATAAAGGGAGAAAATACGGCAGTGGGCTGAGACTACTGACAGAAAAAAAAAAACAAAAAAAAAACAGAAAACATTCCTGTCAAATGTGTGTTTCACAATCATAAACCCACTTAATTCACTCTGCAAATGTAGCCTGTTCACTTACATTTCAAAATGTCTCACCACACATGTGGAACTCCCTGGAGACTGCTGAACCCAACACTGTCATATACCTTCAAACAGAATTAAAATTAATGTGAAACTGTTTTCTAGTAACAAATAACTAGCACAATGTTACGGTTCGATCTAAGGAAGGCCAGGACCCAGATCCAGAGACCAAAAGAACCAGAGTTTATTGAACAAAGTACAAACCAAAAAAATCACCTGAACCAGGGAAATGCTCAACAGCGGGAAAAAACACAAAATCACCACAACGGGGAAAAGGTACTAAAAACAAACAGTAAGAAAAAATGCAAACAACAGAATAACAAAGTAGCAAAATAAATCAAACTCAAAATCACTGGACTACCGGGTAAGAGCTGTGCTCGATAATGTGGAACAAAAGACAGCTATGAATAACTCACAGTGATCAACAACAATAGTTCAAGCAAAAGGCACTGGAGACAGAAGGAGCAAGACAAGAGATGAGCAAGATAATTCAGAAGCGAGCTGGATACGACTGAGAGACAAAGAGAATAGTCCGGCAGCGGGGATGAGCATGCAGTGCCTTAAGACGCCGCGTTGATTAACAGATGACATGCAGGTGTGTCTAATGAAGCTTGCTCCAGAGCGACCTGGGCCCGCCTCTTCCCTGCTGAGAGAGAGTGAAGGAAAAAAAAACACAGTATCAGGAAAGAAAAGAAAACACAGTGACCCGAGACCACAGCCATCACACACAGCATGGCTTTATGCATGCTAACTTTACCATGCAGCTAGGAACACAGTCGTCATGGCTGCCGCCCGATATCGTTCAACATTTGTTCAAGTCGTGCCTAAATCAAACCATCCGGTTAAAATATTAACAGATAACATCTTTAAGAATGTATTTACAACGGTTTTCACAAGATATATCTGTTTTTACATACTTATTTGTGCCACAATGTTTCAGCACCGCTGTTACCGCCAATTTTCAGGTTGTTCACATGTAAACAGGAAGCATAGACGATAATGCACTTGGCAAAGTAACAATACGGCAACTCATTACTAACACCTTGTGGCCAAAACATGGAACCACACATTAAATTGTCAGAACTTGTTTACAATTTATTTTCCATCTTAATTGCATTTTTAAACAATATAGTGGACCTCTCAAGAAAAACAAGCACATGTCTCAGTCACCACATTCTTTATGATGCCCTTAAATGTATTAATTGATATGAGTGTTTCTAATCCAAGATCTTTCTGCAGAGTATTCCAAGCCCATGGGGCATAGTAGGAAAATGCAGTTTTCCCCAAATCAGTTAAAACCCGGGGTACATTGAAAAGTAACCACTTGGAAGAGCGTAGCTGGTAACTAACAGAGCTGACACGGAGAAGGTTACAGAGGTAGGCTGGAGGTTTGCCCAATATTGCTTTATAAATGAAAATGTACCAGTGCTGTGCTATTGCAGTTTGTGTGAAACAGTACCCCTCCAACATATAACTGAGGTAAACAATACCTGTGACCATGCCATGCTGTGCGATGGAGGGCAATTCGCATCATACCATTTGACTTGAATAGTAGCACACCTCTTTGGCCCCGCCCTACTTATCAGTAACAAATTTACTGTTGCATATTAAATGAGCTAAAAATTTCATGTGTATAAAATGTGTATGACAGTGATTGCTTCAAGTCTGCCGATTTTAGATTCAATTACTGCAGCCCAGGTAATAGGCTTTATTTGTATCTACATATATGTATATATTATGAATGTTGAACATGCTTGTTCAACACTACTACTACAGACATGGCTTTGTGTCAGCCAGTCAGAGGACATCACAGCTGATACTGTGGGAAGTTCCTCTCCTGTCTGATCATGACTGGAGTATTTTTCTTTAACTGCTTATATTGAGATGAAAGAAAGAGTAAAATGTTATGGTTCAAAGGAAACAGGACAAGATTAGACCAGATCAAGGCTCATGCTGGCCTCATGAAAAGAAAATAAGGATAACTGCCTTTGGTGGATTCTTGGAACTGATACTTGAATGAAACTAGAACCTGATTACACCTATTGGAGAATGATGCATTTTTTCAATATCTAAATAACTTTGCTGTCTGATTACAATGCACACTGCATCATCTAGATACTGATGTCTTCAACAGGTGCCAAACACAAGCCTAACAGATGTGGTGATTAAATCAGTCTACCTCTGTTATCTTCTACTCTCATGAGACTTTAAAGATTTTCAGACAGTCTACTACTCCTTTTAGTACATGGTACCCTTTTCATGTATGAGAAATCAATTTAACAATAATATAAATTAAGTAACATTTTTCATATTTAGTACAATATCTAGCACTTTAAGTAGCACGTCTAGTATATCAGCCTAGACAAATAAATTTCATACTGTTCATTCTACTACTTGTGCTATGTAGTTATAATCACAAACATACAAAGTGATGTGCAAATACTCATCACTTACTCTGTAAACAAGTACATTTCACATAAAAATGATATAGGTTTTCCAAATGTGAATAGTTTCACCACAAGTTATTATTATTGGACATTTATGAATCACTTCCTGTCAGTTTGTGGGCCATGTGACATTTGTGACCTCTCTCCTTTTGGTTTTTTTAATTTTGTTAAATTTGTACTGTTACAGTTAGTAGCTCACACAGGTTGATCGAACTACAGTCTGTATTAGAAGGCTTCAACAAGGGTCCACCTAGCATCTACAGTCATACAACAAGAGAAAGCAATCATGAAAGATGAAAGACAAAGTGGACCATTTTTATTTAACCCAATAGTCATGATTCAGGATTGGTCTCATCATTGTTATCTCCTGGTGAAGAGATTTTTTTTTTTTTTTTTTTTACATGAGGCTTGAATAACAGCTGTACTTTAGAAGCTAAGTAGCTGAACTTGCATGGCCAATGTAAACACAACCAGCATCTGTGGTCACTGTTGCAGTGCTGTGAAAGGCTAGTAAAATGGTCCCTGTCAGTGTTTTACTATTATGTCCATTGGTTTGGATTTATATTAGTGCTCCTTTAATTGTGTATGTTGTATTTTACTGCTGTAGATGTTTAATGCTAAGCTAATTTTATCTATTTCATATACTTTTATATAAATTAAGGGAACACTTTATGATCACAGTATAACACCAAGTCAGTTAAACTTCAGGGATATCAATCAGTCCATTTAGGAAGCACAAGTATTGTGACTCAATTACACCTGCTTTGGTGCAAATGATAATGACAAAATGTACAACAGAGAGGCAAAAGCAATTCAACACCCAAAAAGGGAATGGTTTTGCATGTGGTGACTACAGACAATTGCTCTGTCCTTATCCTTCCTTTTGAGTTGTTAGTGTCCTTGTCATTACTGGTAGCATGAGGTGGTACCTGCAGCCCAGTCAAGTTGCACAGGTAGTCCAGCTCCTCCAGGATGGCACATGCATAGGTGTGGTTGGAAGAAGGTTTGCTGGGTTTCCCAGCACAGTCTCGAGAGCATAGAGGAGATACCAAGAGACCAGCCGTTGCACAAGAAGAGCTGGCCAGGGCCGTAAAAGGGCTCAGCAACAGGACCGGTATTTGCTCCTTTGTGCAAGGAGGAACAGGAGGAGCACTGCCAGAGCCCTAGAATGTCCTCGAGCAGGCTACTGGTGTGCATGTTTCTGACCAAAATGTCAGAAATAGACTCCATGAGGGTGACATGAGGGCCTGACATCCTCTAGTGGGACCAGTGCTCACAGCAGAGCACCGTACAACTCGATTGACATTTGCCAGAGAACACAAGAATTTTCAGGTCCACCATTGGCACCCCATTCTCTTCATAGATGAGAGCAGGTTCACACTGAGCACATATGACAGGTGTCAAAGGGTCTGGAGATGCTATGTTGAATGTTATGCTGCCTGTAACATCATCCAGCAGGACTGGTTTGGCAGTGGGAGGAGGAGGCATATCCTTGAAGGGTCACACAGACCTCCATGTCATAGCCAATAGTACCGGAACTGCTCTCAGGTACCGGAATGAAATCCTAGGAGCAATTGTCAAACCTTAAACTGGTGCAGTGGGCCTTGGGATCCTCCTGGTCAGAGCCAGAATGTGTAGGCAGTTCCTGGATGACGAAGGCATTGATGCCATTGACTGGCCTTCATGTTCCCCTGACCAAAATACAATTGAGCACCTATTGGACATAATGTATTGGTGCATCCAATGCCGCCAAGTACCACCACAGACTGTCCAAGAGTTCACCAATGCCCTGATCCAGGTCTGGGAGGAGATCCCCCAGGACTTGAATAATTCATTCATCATGATCCGATGTGTAATTTAAGTGTTCCCTTAATATTTCCGAGCACTGTATGTTCCTTTTATTTACTTTTCATGTCCTGTAACCTCTCACCAAATGCCTGATGGAGTTTGCACTCTCAATTGCATTTTCAGATGTCATAACAGACTTTTGTTCTTGGAGAATAGGAAAATGCAAAGTGTTACTCCTTTCTAGTTGCACCTGTAACTGTAATGATACTTGAGATTGGCCTTTTTCAACACTGTCAGCACGTGCACACGATCTAACTTAGGGCACATTGGAATGCCTTTTATTTCGACAACAAAATAAAAAAAGTTGGGTAGCAGAACACCCTGCATCTGCTTCTGTTTTCAAAGTTGCCATGATGCATTGATGTGATATCAACTGCTCCTTGTGTGTTGCTGTCAGGAACCAGTCAGAAGAATATGTTAGTCTACTTATTTTCTTCATCACCAAAAAAAAATATATCTTTTTTCATATTTATGTGTGCCATGCAGGCTGGATCAATGGTCTTGCAGGCCATATGCAGCCCAGAGGTGAGAGGTTCCCCAACCCTTGGTTAAATATAGATACTCCAATTTGTCTTTCACCTCCTGGTTGAAGCCATGCTGCTGTCCTTCTCCTTGTTGTCTCTTTTGTATGGATGCAGATGCTAGCTAGACACTTGCTTTAGCCTTCCTCTAGTACTATAGCAGGCTGAGGATGGCAGACGCCAACAGACTCAACAAACTGATCCACAAGGCCAGTGACGTGGGAATGGAGTGTGACTCTCTGACAGTGGTGTCAGAGAGGAGGATGCTGACTAAGCTATGGACTATCTTGGACAACGTCTTACACCCACTTTATGATGTACTGGTCGGGCACAAGAGTATTTTCAGTGAGAGACTCATCCCACCAAAATGCAAGACTGAACGCCACAGGAAATCATTCCTGCCTGTGGCCATCAAACTGGACAACTCCTCCCTCTGAATGGTCCTTGGACTTTTTCAATATATATGTACACACACACACACACACACACACACACACACACACACACACGCACGCACACACACACACACATATATATATATATACTTCTTTTCTAATTAATCTCTTCTATCTCTTCTATTCTTATAAGGAGCACCTTTCCCCTCAGGGATCAATAAAGTATTTCTGATTCTGATTCCGATTCTATAGCTCTGTTGGACCGGTTGAGGGAATGTCACTGCTGGGGTACTTACTAAGTGCACCTCACATGTGTAGATGTTTTGTGTTTACAGATTCTTTACAGTACAAATTAGACAGAATTATGTTAACAAATAGAAGGGAAGTTTTAAATGTCAAGACACCATCATTTTTGTGAAATTAAAATGTGTGTTTACAGAGTAAGTTGTGCATATTTGCAAATCACTCCGTTGATATGACTACACAACACAAAAAAAATGCATGTTTATGGATAGTGAAATGTTTACCATGGTACACATTTGTGGATTGTCATCTGTGGGTTTAATTAATTAGGCTATACTAAACACCTCGGTGGCAATTTTAAATAGAAGCCTTGGGTGTGTGAGTGTGTGTGACAATGTGACAGACAGGGTTTTTCCAACTTTATGATCATTTTTGAGAGTGTAATTAATAGTGATGTTGTTATGTCAATGTATGACATTGACAGGCTTTTCTAATACTTTTTTTTATATCATGTATGTATATACAGCACATTTAACAGGATTGATGTAGTTAAGTTTAGTTAACTGTCATGTAGTTTAAAACAACGTAACAGTTCATTGGAAGAACTAAGTTCAGATAAAGCTCATCCCAATATCACAAAAGTTTCTCACTGAAAATCACGTGAAGCCATTTGATGTGCTGCTTAAAATGCGGTAGCACTTGATGAACTGGATGAATTTGTTTTGCCTTATGTCATTTGGTCTTTTTTTAACCATAAAGATTATTAATTCACTGAAGAAAGTGTCTATAATGTATCTGTGCCATCTAGGAGTTAACACTTCAGCTGTGCAGGTCCATGAAAAAACACCAGGTAGTCCTGCTGAAGTTGTGCAACCATCAGCAACAAAGGCACTGTGGGACTTTTATTTTGGATGTGCCTGGGAAAACATTAAAAGCACACTGAGAAGCCCAACCTCCACACTGCCTCTTTTAAGCCCCACTTTGAGAGAATGTGCCAAAGTTGGAATGAAAAGCTTGTTTTGCCTCTTCCACTGAACAGCAAAGCACCCGGAAACCCCTCCAAGGTCTCCTCTCAATCCTCAATCTCTGTTAAATGAAAAGGCAATATGCTTGGAAAACTGCTTGGACCTATGTGGCTTAGAATGTAATGCTTTTATTTATTTAAGATGCTGAGAGAAACAGTGTGTTACAGCAGAAAGGTCAAAAGCAGACACACATCTACACTTCCAGTGGTTCTGGTAGCTGGCAAATGCCATGGTTCTCTAGGACCACTCTTAGAAATAACATCATTGCTCTTCAAATTTTTCATGAAAAGTTGGTGCATCCCTGAGTGTAACCACTGGAGACAAATTTCAGCACAGACACTGATGTTTTTGTTTTTGTTGTAATCTTGTTTCCAACTAATCAAGTGATTGAATGACTGAGGCTACATCCATACTAATGCATTTTCAATTGTTGCTACATTTAATGTGTCCACATTACTCTGGCATTTTAGAACCCCTGAAATGGAGAGTTTTAGAAACTCTAGTTTTAGTTTGATAATTACTGGATTGTGTTGTGGTCTGGACAGGTGGAAACAATGACTTTTCAACACAATGACACAGACACTCATGTTTGCCTCCTGATCTTATCAGTCATCAGGTGTCCTGATTGATCAGGAGGCAAATAACAGAATAGTGCAGTGTACAGTGCCTTACAAAAGTATACACCCCCCTTGGCTTTTCACCGATTTTGTTACATTACAACCTGCAAATTAAATGTTTTTAATCTGAATTTTGTGTCATGGATCTCCACAAAATAGTCTAAGTTTGTGAAGTGAAATGAGAAAAAAATTATAAATTAAAAATCAAAAATTATAAAATTTTAAAAAATAAAAAACTAAAATTGGAATGTGCATATGTATTTACCCCCTTTGCTATGTAGCCCCTAAAAAGTTCTGGTGCAACCAATTATCTTCAGAAGTCACATAATTGGTCAAATGAAGTCCACCTGTGTGCAATCTAAGTGTCACATGATCTGTCAGTATAAACACACCATTCCTGAAAGGCCCCACAAGCTGCAACACCACTAAGCAAGAGGCATCACACCATGAAGACCAAGGTCAGGGACAAAGTCAGGGTTGGGTTATAAAAAAATCATCTAAATCTATGATGATCCCCCTGAGCACCGTCAAATCCATCATCTTCAAATGGAAAAAACATGGAACCACAACAAACCTGCCAAGAGAGGACTGCCCACCAAAACTGACAGACCGGGCAAGGAGGGGGTTAATCAAAGAGGCAGCACAGAGACCAAATGTAACCCTGAAGGAGTTGCAGAGTTCCACAGCAGAGAATGGAGTATCTGTCCATAGGACCACAATAAGCCGTACACTCCATAGAGCTGGGCTTTACAGAACAGTGGCCAGAAAAAAGCCATTACTTAGTGTTAAAAATAAGGAGGCACGTTTTGAGTTTGCACAAAAGCCATGTGGGCGACTCTCCAAATGTGTGGATGAAGGTGCTCTGGTCAGATGAGACTAAAATTGAACTTTTCAGCCACCAAGGAAAACGCTATGTCTGATGCAAACCCAACACATCCCATCACCCCAAGAACACTGTCCCCACATGAAACATGGTGGTGGCAGCATCATGCTGTGGGGATGTTTTTCAGCAGCAGGGACTGGGAAACTGGTCCTAGTATAGGGAAAGATGGATGGTGCTAAATACAGGGATATTCTTGAGCAAAACCTGTTTCAGTCTGCCAGTGATTTGAGACTGGAATAGAGGTTCACCTTCCAGCAGGACAATGACTCGAAGCACTCAAGTGGTTTAAGGGGACACATTTAAATGTGTTGGAATGGCCTAGTCAAAGTTCAGACCTCAATCCAATTGAGAATCTGTGGTCAGACTTGAAGATCGCTGTTCACAAGTGAAAACCATCCAACAAGAAGGAGCTGGAGCAGTTTTGCCTTGAGGAATGGGCAAAAATCCCAGTGGCAAAATATAGCATGATCATAGAGATTTATCCAAAGCTACTTACAGCTGTAATTGCGGCAAAAGGTGGCTCTACAAAGTTCTGACTTTAGGGGGGGTGAATAGTTATGTTAGTCTGGATGGAGATAATTTCTGATACAGTGCTAAAATATTTGTCTGGATGGAGAACATTTTCATTTTAAAAAGCTGTTTTAAGATGAAACTCCATGATGCATTCTCACATATAACTATAAAATTGTTTCATTTAATATTTCTGTTTTTAGCTGTTTTTAATCCTTGTGTTTTGTTGAAATTGGCTTCATTAATTGTATTGGGTCACGCTGGCCCCAGCCCACCATTGTATGCAAAAAAATTATACCTAACAAAAATTTAAAAACCAATTAATTTTTTTCCTGTCAAATCCAAAATGTAGCAAAGTATTGAAGTGATAACCCTCCCTTTGCCAAAAACGAGTTTACACATTGATTGTGATGGTGATGTTACACTTAGGTAAATTAGAAAAATCTAACTCTGACCTCCTATGAACAAACTGTTATGAAACTCCAATATCAGAAATCTAAACTGACTGATTTGGGAAGAGTTGCTGTATAAAAAGTATTCACAACATCAATCTAAGCTAAGCAGATGAAAACCCATTTTATTTAATCACACGACCACTGTGGTCTCAAAGCCAAACAGCAAAAAATGCCAAATAATCAGTAGAGAAATTCAGAAAGATGTCATCAGTTCAAAATCATGTTTGTAAGCAATTCTCATAAAATGGAGAGGTGCCAATAATTTGCAATAATGGATGCAAAACAGAGGCAAATTGCAAATTCATGTGATAATTCTTTGCCAGTTTATTGACTGACCCCTTTGACACTGTCACGTTGTTTTCACACCATTTGATACACTGCTATAAAAATATCAGTCATAGCTGTTTCAACTATCAAATAAAAACAGGTTGAATAGGTTTTTTGACTTAATAAAGAGAGCCTGCAGAAGATAAGAACACCATTTCCTAAAAATGAAATCAAACTTATTTAACTCGTTTAATTGTTGTCAGTTAAATTTCACCCAGACTACATTTTAAATAAGGGTATGGAGGTCAGCATTGTGGATGGGTTTGACTTCAATGAGACCAGACTTAAATGACAGTTAACTTCTGCTTCTTTTAAAACTAACCACCGCAGCCTTGCAAAAATCACCAACAAAAAAAACTTAACTGAACTTCCAAGTGCAGAATACTGTTGAAAAAATTACCAAATAATTTGTCACTGAACATATTTTGGGGTTTCGACAAGTATTGACCAAAATTGACCGGTATCAGTGTTCATGTCTGGTGAAAGGGATAGGTCTGACAGATTTTTTACACAATGAACAACAACAAAATGCAAGTTCCCACTAATAATTATGATATAATTTGTTATAGGTGTGTTCATATCATTCCTTACTATAAACAATGAGTAAAACTGGCCTGTATTGCTTCTTGTAATTTTTATGGTGGAAAAAATGGCTGATTGGTCCTTTATTTTGGCTGAACGGTCCAACAGGGTGGGTGCTGACAACATCTTTCATGCATCTTGGTTGTATCTTCACCTAGATTTTATGTGTTTGTGCTCTACCTAATCCAGTCACCTGGAACACAGGTACAACTTTTTTTTTTTTCTTTTTTTGCACATAGGAGGCCAATAAAGCACAAGGAATTTATCCAAGCCTACAGGCAATCTCACATTTAACAAAACCCTGTGCTGCTAGTCAGCCTCTGTGAGTACTACCATTGAAATAGGCTGAAGGGTCAGTGAGTTATAAAGTGTTTGGAGAGCAACATCATTATTGGAGAGAGAGAACAAGTTAACATGAAATAGATTAGATCTGCTGACAGCTCACTGGTGTGTGTCCTCACATGCCCTGACACACACACAAACACACACACACACACACACACACACACACACACACACACACACACACACACACTTTACCTTCAGCTGACTGTAGATGCCAAATTTGTCAGTTTTTTTGACCCTCAGAAAATTAACTGACATTTACCACATCACACAAGTTCTCTCTCTCTCTCTCTCTCTCTCTCTCTTTCTCTCTCTCTCTCTCTCTCCCCCCCCCCCCCAACCCCCACACACACAAACACACACACACACACACACACACACACACACACACACACACACACACACACACAGACACTTACACAGGAAAAACTTATACAATTTGAAGTTAATTCAGAAGTTAGTGTATAAATGGGTAAGAGCTGCTCTCTCTCCCACACAGAGGAAGCGTACTTCTCTCTCCCTCTCCTCTCATTCATAGCTGCTTATAAAGTTCTTCCACTCGAACTTGACTGTCAGACTGGCATACTAATTGAAAACAGCACTTTGCCCCTGCTTCCTGCCTTTTCAGCAGCCTCATATAGACATGGACACACACATGCTCACACAGTATCAAACCTTCTTTGTCAGTCAATACAGTGCATACAGAGCATTGTTAGCTGCACAGTGAACCTGTTCTTTATATCTAATGTGATGATTTAAAATATAGAAACTTTGTGTGTTTTCTGCTCCATCGTGTGTGCATTAAGTCTGGCCGCTGTGTGGTATGGAGATAGGAATCCAGGCATTATACAATGGGTGGATTTGCCAGGATGGTGTTTAATTTGAAAATACTGAATACATAGTCGTACCTGACATGTCTGTCCATCCAAAACACAATGAGGTGATAGACAACTTCTTAACATTGCTTTTGTTTTTCACTTACTTAAGTGGCATGAGTCAGAGTCAGTTAAATGTTAGTCAGTATGTAGGAATTTCCTTTGAGATATGATTGTACCCAGCTAACACAAACCTTCCAATAACATTTCAACAACGTTCCTTGCAGGTTTCTATTTGGCAACTTTCCCACAATGTGCAGAAAGAATGTTGTACAAATGTTTTTGTTCAACATGCCATTTCCAAGACATTCTAATAACCACATGGAGTAACACTTTTTAGGGGTAATTTCTGCAACGTTCCCTCAAGGTTCCCTGCTGGTAGCCTTTTTTTGCTGCTTAGTTTTTCAGTTATGTGTTTTCATAAGGATTCATGATTTCTTATTATTTATATTAAAATGTGCAAAAATATTTTTAAAAACCTAATAATACTAATACAATTCTAACAATAAATGGTTTATTGTGTATGTGTGTTTTACAAGTTTGAACCACCTCTTATAAAAGGTGAGAATCCAGTTTCAAGTTATTCAGGATGACAGACTGACAGGGCATAGGCTGGAGCATGAGGCTAAGCACCTGGACACACGAAGACAGGACTCGGGAAGGCAAGAAGAAGACAAGGCAAACGTAGTAACCATACCAGGTAGATCTCAGGAGTCTCAGTGTTACCACAGAGGTGACTGGATGATTCGACGAATATTGGGTGAAAGGCTGGCGTTTTTATATTGTGTCAGCAGATGGGTTTTGATTGATTAATTGGTCAGAAGTGTGCTCAGGACAGGAGGAGGCCAGACCAGACCAGTCAGCCATGCCCTGCAAATAAACACCCATGCACCCACAAGACAGACAGGGGATAGACAGTCACGAAACAGAGGGGAAGGGAAACATAAAGGCATAATAGAGCAAAAAGGAGGGGAAAGTGCAGGTCCTAACATTGTTTCAATTTTGAATCAGCTAAAATTTTGATGTAGACTGCCTTTTAGGGGATGGTTGAATCAAAATTTTTTCACCAGAGTGTTTCAATATATAATCAGCTGAAATGTAGCCACAGATTGACTTTGCAGATGATGGTTCAATCAATATTGATTCAGTGTCAGTTATGGTTGGAAATCCAACATTTATTCAATACCAATCATGATCAGAGAAAGCAATTTCTGAAGAAACTGTTGCGTGAACACTGGATGTTGAAAAACTTGCACTAAATTGCACTTCTAGCTGTAAAAGTTCAATAATACCAATAGCATATGAAAGATATGGGATCTTTTAGGCTTAATTTAAGCTTCTGGCTAAATGAGCAGATAAGAGATGAAAAGAGTGGATGAAGAAAGAGTGTAAGCTGGGATTTGGGAGCTAAACTGCATAGCTGGCATAACTGTGTATGAAGACGTATCTGACAGCATATGACGATTTGGAAAAGTGGGAAAAAGGCTAATTAGTGTGAATGGGACTGAAAAATTGAATTAATCCCATAGTGCCTAAAAGATGTGGAACAGCAAGTAATCTTAAGCACACCTCAGTCAATGGGTACCTTCATCAATTTTTCAAATGATATATCAGGATCCAGTGACATAATTTGTATGTCAGCAAGCATTCTTATGTTTAAAAGGAAAAGTTTGACACTGGAAAATACGCCTATATGCTTTCTTGCCAAGAGTTAGATAAGTCAATCAATACCACTATCAGGTCAGCCTGTTAGCTTGGCATAGCATATATATTGGGAGGAGGGAGAAAGGCTGGGCCCGTCTGTGTGACGTAGTGTGACGTCTATTTAACTGCATTTCCTGTTTTTATTTTGTAGTTACTATCCTTTATGCATTCCTGTATATATTACTTCCTGTCATTGTTTAGTTTGTGTCAGTTTTATCATCACCTGTTTTCGATTATCTAATCAGTCCTCCCACTACTTATAGTCCTAGCTATCCACCACCTGTTTGCTAGGTTGTTTTTGTTCTCCCTGCAGACTAGCATTCCTGCCTTTATTATTCCCATTGTTGTTTAGTTGTGTTTTATCTCCTGTCTGGTATTTGAGTTTAGATTATTGTCAGGCTGACTAAACTTTTCACATTTTTGGACTTGGATTTTTGTCTGATCCTTGCACCTGAGTATCGTTGAGTTCTGGTCATCACAGGCACACAGAAGCACTCGTTTCAAGACCATGCCAATAAGATACGGATTTATAATGGTGTAATGCATATTATGGATGGAGGAGATCATAGATGATGAAGGGTAGTATATTTGGATGAGGGTTGAAGAAGAAGTAAAGGCAGGGTGTATGGAAAGAGGGATGAAGGTATGAGCAGAAGGACAGATGAATGGACAAGGAGATGAGGTGTGAGGGATGAAGGGGTGAGGGTCTTGGGGTGAAGGGAAGGAGGGATGGTTGAGGAATGAAAGGATGAGGGGGTGAAGAGTGAATAAATAACTAATAGATAAATATAAAGTTGGGGGGGGGGGGTTGCTTACAGCCACATGATTGTATGTAGTGGTTATGACGTTCGTCTGACATGCGAGCGGTGCCGGTTCGAGGCTTGGCACTGTGGCACTGTGCTTTAGGGTGGCACGGTGGAACAAGTGGTAACACTGTTGCGTCACAGCTAGAAGGTCCCAGTTCGAATCCCGCTGTGGGCGCTGGTGGCGTGTCCTCCACCATGCCTTCGGTGCCTGCTGCTCGAGAAAAGGGGCCTTTCTGTGTGGAGTTTGCATGTTCTCCCCGTGTTCACCCGTGGTTTCCTCCTTAAATAACCCCCACTAAAAACATGCAAGAAGATCACCACCTGACCAATGGTGATGAAAAGGATGGGTCCCCAGGCGCCGCTGTTGGCTGGCAGCCCGCGGAGGAACGATGGCCCAAGATGGGTCAAATGCGGAGAATTAATTTCACAAGAAGCATGGCGTGTGCATGTAGTGTGTGCATGTAATGTGTGATAAATAAACTACAGTTTCTTCTTCTTCTTCTTCTTCTTCTTCTTCTTCTTCTTTCTTTGACAACTACACTGTCAAAGGTGTCTCAGGTTATGGATTCATACCTATTCAAGAATGTAAAAACATAGTTCACCCTTAGCTTTGGCGTATCCATAAATAGGCACTTCATATGAATAGACGAGGCAGGTATAGCTGTAAGGTGTCCAAGAACTTTTCCGACTGGTATGAAATGACGTGGGTTCGGCATGGATGCAAAAAAACTGTGGCGTTTTTCCTCAAAATACTGACCAATGGCAAAGCACGATTATCCTTTTCCTAGATCAGCTATGACAAATGTTTCAACCATGAAAGGACTGTTTTCTGTAAGTGTGGCGACATGAGAGTTCCTCTTCATTTCTCTTGATTTTCTACAGGAATGAATGACCTCACCCCTTAGAACCACTCTATCACAATAAGTGACCTGTTGATCTTTCTTTACATAGTCTACCACATTGTGAAGGGCTAGGTAGTCCTCTAGATTGGGTTCCACTTTCTTAGTCCCCCCTAGTGAAGTGACCTCCTCACATCTAACAGCATGCTGTACCTGCCTTTGCTGTACCAAATCCTCAAAGGTTTCAATAACTTCAGAAGAGGCATTAGCTAGAGTTTTCTTGGCACACATTGGCAGGGCCTTTTGAACTTGAAAAGTTCTTGCTATTTGCAAAGAAACTCCTTGTGTGCTTTTGATCATTTTAAGAAGGTCCTGATTGTATGACTCGTATACGAAAGCTGAGTGAGCCCATAGGGGTCCCCAGTCTCTCACACTTTGTGCCATATGAAGGCAAAGGTGGACATTGTAGGACATGTAAGCTGTACAATAGAGATTCTCCATGTCCCTCACAAACGTTCTGAGCAACATTTCTGCATCTGAGATCTGCTGTGGGGTGACACTTTCAGCCAGGAGCAATGCTAAACCTTTCACAAGTCTTGCCCAATGCAACAGATAGCGATCTGGTAAAATCCCTTAAGTGTAGCTATGCTGTAATACAGAAGCCACATAAACCATTCATGTGCTTTCCAGTACTTTCTGTCATTTAAAGATCTAGGCACTCTGGACACACATGAGGGGGGTTGGATTTGCAGAAGTTTGCTATCTATCTCTGCTACTGAGTCGCAAACAGCAACCAGTGGAAACACATTTGATCTCAAATTAGGTGGCAACACATTGATTGTGTATAGAAGGGGCCAAATACTGTATGCCAACTTCTTGAATACTGGTACACCATTAAAACTAAAAGTTAATGTAAGGTTTATATGGACAGCAGATTGAACTTGACTGCTTTGGACACATTATGATAATGGATATCAGTTTAGCCATTTACATGAGGACTTGAATAATCAGGTAAGTCCAGAAAACCAGCTTTAATCAGTTCATTGGTGCCATGTAACCGTCAGTGTTGGCTATTGTTACTTTTAAATGTAATCCGTTAAGTTACTGGATTATTAACTGAGAAAAGTCACGGCATTAGATTAGTTTTGGATTATTTTTCTGTTCCCATTTGTGATTCACTGGCAAGTTATTTTACATTATTACAGAACCACCATTACAAGAGTATGACACAATTATTAAACCCTGAAGGCTAAAAACAAGAATGATATACACAATATCCCATTTATAGGCCTTTCAAATTAAGAGGAGTGTACCCGCGTACGCGCGCACACACACACACACACACACACACCAGCCCCGCACCACACCACACCGACACAAACACACAGAGCCTGCAGGCGGGGATGAGGAGGGACACACAGACACAGTTTGCATGGTGATTTCTCTTTCCATCCCAGTCGCAAAAATAATTTGCCTTGAAAAATGCTCACAAACCTGGCTGGTGAACCGTTTTAGAGAAACGCTGGCAAAAGTAACGGACTACTCATTCGAAAATTTAACGATAACGTTACTACGTGCCTCGCAAAATGCGTTAAATTATTCCGTTACTCAAAAAAGTAATCCGATTACAGCAATGGCGTTAGTTGTAACGGATAACCCCCAACACAGGTAACCGTAACCACAGACACAGGAATTCCAGGAAACACACTGGAGATTTTGACCCTGCCAAATTAGTGGAAAGCACAGGACAACAACTCAACAGTAGAGGAAAAGAAGGTAATTAAGCATAACGTACCTGTGTCGTCAGAACACATTGTTGACTTATGTTACACAACAGCTGAAGACAATTTACTAATCATACCTAGGCCATCGCCTAACGTTAGCTGGTTGAATCCCTGCAAATACACTTCCAAGTCCAGTCCCAGCTAGCTAACGTTAGCTCGCAGCTCGTTCGGCTGTGATGCTAGCTAACGTTAGCCAGTTCACCATGCACTTTACAAACGTTACTGTCAGCATAATGTAATAATGCGTTACCTTCTCCACCTTTTGATAACCACCTTTTAGATAAAAGTAGATGGAAAAATACGGTCTACGTTGAAAAAAAAACAACAACAACAAAGAATCCCTTTAAACTTTCGTATAATAACTGGTCTTATTTTGAGATTAATATCTAATTTGATGTCAGTATCATATATGCCCAGATATCTCGGAGAAATGTATGGGTCATATTTGAATATATCATATATGACAGTAGCCATCTTCGCAATATTAAGATATGACATATATTACTTATGTATGGAAATGGCTTATTTTGACATATAAGTCAAATACATATGATAAGCAATATATTGCTAATTCATATACCAACACTGATACTATACTAATATATGTGACATCTATGTTTGAAAAATATATGTGCTGAATATGCCATACAAATATGTGCCACATATATGTTCCATATATAAAAAGGGCCATTTTTGTAATATTTTAAAATATATGTTCCAAATATGTAGAAATATAAGTAGCGATATATGTGATATATGTACGATATATTTTTCTCTCGACTTTTTTTCAGTTCAAACCGCATGTGATTGGTCACATGATGTGTGGTGGCTTCTGTGTGTAGGCACTGAGCAGGAGGGAGAGGAGCGGGTGTTACAGACACAGCGCGCGCGCGCACACACACACACACACCCCTGCACTAAGAAATGCTGAATTAAATAAGTATTTTTATTTGTACAAATTTATGTGTCATTTATCAGATCAGAGCCCTGTACCCACCCCAACCCTCACGGGCGCCGCCAAAATCTCACACTGAGCTCAGTTCAAAACTTAAGTGTGTGTCTGTGTGTGTCTTTCTTCAATTCCTGCAAGAATATCAGCTTTGTGTTTAACAAAACAGGCCCAGGTTTCACACTGAGTAAGTAAATTGAGACTAGATTTTCATTGTATTTCAATAAATACACTTTTTGTGACATTTTTTGTTTGGTGGTGTGCCTTGTGATTTTTCTAATGAGAAATATGTGCCGTGGCACAAAAAAGGTTGGGAAACACTGATCTAGTGTTCCCCAGTAAGTTCCTTGGTTAAATTGCTGTGGACGTCTGGTAGTTTGGAATGCAAAGATAGATGTGTAACATCTGTTCCCACTGAACCTATACAAGATTATTTCTCTTGCACATGTACATAAAGTAATACACTACTGACACTCTAAACCTGTCAATCATCACTGCTGTGCCTTCTATTTACTATGTACAATCACCACTGAGGTTATTGGCTATATTGTAAACACAGCATTTCTTCAATGATTCTTTTTTATTTACTTTATTATTATTTTATTCATATTTGTGTAGCAGCACCTTGGGCCTGTGAGGGATGACAATTTTCGTTCAGCTGGGTACTGTGTATATGGATGACTGACAATAAACAAACTTGAAACTTGAGATGGGTAGTCATCTGGCAAGACTGGCAAGAATCTGATGCCTGAGCATGGGTGAAGCCAAGGTTGGTCAGATTGACCCTGAATGTTTTGTGAAGGTTAGTTGAATGTTCAAGGAAGGTAACTTGAACATTTTCGATTAATGTTCTCTTGATGATAAAAAGGGAGGTTGTTCAGACAATGTTATTGTTACATTCATTGAATTTTCATGGAAGGTTGCTTGGAATGTTGTCGAGATGTTAAATGGAGACACAGAAAAAAAAAACATGAGGCTAGAAGGCTAGAAAAAAAAATGTAACATAAGGCTTATTCAGTTAACCTTCAAAAAGTGTTCTGAGAATGTAGCCTAATGTTTGTTCTATGTCGAAAAACTATTTTGACATCTGGAGAACGTTGAGAGGTGTTCAAATAACCTTCCTAGAACATTCAGCTAACCTTCCCAAATGTTCTGGAAAACTTTTATTTTAACATCTGGGTAACGTTTTGGAGGAACATCCAATAAACGTTCCCACAACCAAAAAATGTTCCTAAAATGTTTTGGGAACCAACTTTTGCTAGCTGGGTAGGATGTATGTGATGATAACACATTTTGGTGTATTTTGGTGAACTACAATAAAAATGGTGTCAGTACTCTACACCAGCAACACAAACAAATATGGGTAAGCTATTAGACCTATATGGTACAAATTGTTTATTTATAAATTCCAATTTTAAATTATATTGCACAAAATGGTCTATGTACTTGTTGTTTACTTTTTCACTGGAGCATGGCAGATTGATTTCATATCCAAAAATGTTATGATCCACTTAAGTTCTGCATGATGCAAAATGAATAAATCCAAATCAAAAAGCAACAGGAGGGACAGAGCAACTACTTTAGGCAGCGTGGCCTCGTTGCTACATAATGTGTGAAGCGTAGGGGACACTGACTACTGCTGGTAGAAGAGGGTCACTGTTTGTGTAGCTAATCTATTGGCTCAACTATGTGAGGCTCTAGGGTATGTGTGTCTGTGGGTGAGTACAAAGTACATCGCATTAGCCCCTCTGTTTATCATGGCTAACATTACTGTTCACCAAATATCTATTTAAGCTCTGAGTATAACACAGGTACCAGTGGGCCCATGTCTTGTGATTACTGCCCCTGCAGGTCATCATTGTAATCATTGCCAATTTTGTTACTATAGGAAGGGACTGAAATTTTGGCTGAACAAAACTTTCAAATACAAGGAGACACATACAAGCTAATTGGGAGCAGTTTGAATTACAATAGAATTAGAATTAGATTGAGAAGACTTGGGAGATTACCCCCATGTTGTCAGCAGAAATCTGTTGTCTTGCACTTGTCTTGTGCTTATTTATAGACTGGACACAACCTACATATAACTCAACTGTCTGTGTTGTAGCTGTTGTTAATAATGATGAAGGGTTAGAGTTCGTATTAACCTCAGATACAGGGTTCCTTTTCAAGAAGTTGTTCACGAAAAACTGAATTTCGAGCCGTTTTCTATCTATTCATGTCAGAAAAAAAAAATTTCCTGTTCATTTTTCAAACTGAGTGACAAAACAATTATTTTTAAATGAAAACTGATTTTTCTTTTTCAGAATAGGAAAACAATAAGGATGAAGATACACAGATCTTGGGGACTAGCTATCTTGTGCACTTTCAGTTAGTTAGGTATATGGTTTAGGTTTTACCATTGGCTCTAACATGTCTGAACGTAGTCATATCCCCAGGAACATGCTTAACTGAAGGGTATCAATCACAGTAGCCTGGAGATCCCACCAGGCATGACTGTGTCGCATTTGGACTGCAATGTGGTTCAGTCCTCCATACTGCTGTATACCCCACTGTGAGTGTTTCAGAATTGGATTGTTTTGCCTGTCTGATTTTGTTGACTTGTTGTGTTGAATGAATGAATGAATAAATGAATGTAATTGCTGACATGAAACCTTGCTCCCATTTCTTGGTGGGTGCAATTACATTCATTCATTCTAAGTGTATCGACAATTGTGTGCACATTGATACGGCTTATCTGTGGTAAATTTTGTGGGTGATGCAAAAAATAAGGCATTGTATAACTAGTATGACCACTATTGTAGAATTCAATTCGATTATGTTGCTGACAGAAAACCAGTGTAGTAACTTAAGAATTGAATTGATGTGGTCTGCAATTTTGGTCCCTGTAAGAAGTCTAGCAACTGCATCAATGAATAAGATGACACTTTTTGAAAGTCTTGTCTGGGAGCCCTGTCAAGAGACCATTGTAATAATCAACCCTGCATCAGGTTGGCTTTTGACATAAAGTCCCTGAGTTTGGCAATATTTGCAAGACGATTAAGAGCTTGTTACTGCTTTTGTGTGGCTATTTAGATTAAAATCAGTCAACTATAACCCCAAGAGGGCATAGGAGTCCAATTATTTAGAAAGCTTAATTAAACTCAGTTGTTAAAAGTTTAATGTGTACAGATGAAATCATACATTTTGGTTGGTTATTACATAATGTATGCTAGAGAGACCATAAACTTAATGTGTATCACTTCAAGACAATAACTGTAAGCAGTCACTGTCTCCCCAGATAATTACTGTTTACAGCAACTGTAAAAGTGTTGGACTCAAGAGCTGGTGTTTTTCTGTTTTTGTTGTCCACAAATAGGGTGTTTTCATTCAAACGTTACACACACAATTCATTCCATGCCTTTTTTTTTCAGCACTTCAGTGACCTTGGAGTTTCTGTTTTGTAGTACTGATGAGCAGTGATCCTTGTTTTAGGTGAGTTGAGTTGTGTTGTCTGACAGAAACCAAAAAATATGCAGAAGAGAACATAATAAATTTTGAGTTTGACAAGATAAAAGCACTGTATAGGTGATGATGGAGGGTAGAAGGGGAGAGAACAGAAGTTTAATTGTGTCTGTCCCAGTCCTCACCAGATGTTGGGAGGCATGCATGGTTTTTTTGTTTGCTAACAGACAGAGAATGAAGAGGAAAATATGTTGCCATTTTCCTAATGTTCAGGCATTTTAAGGTGTTTTCACACCTATAGTTCATTTGCTCTGAAGTAAATCAGTTGATTAGTAAATGAACTTGTTGCGTTTTCCTCTTAGTTCAGTTTGTTTTCACACAGAGAAAAACTTATGCAAGCAATACTGTAGCACTACAAGTAATGTGAGAAAGTTCGGTGAGATGTGTTTGGGGTGGGAGCAAGTAAATAAACACAGAAAGAAGGTCCTGAAGGACATCCATTGGCCAAATACAACATACTACATTACACTAGTTTAGGTCCAACTAATTAATCAATTAATTCTCTGGCTAATTGCTTGCAGCGTTTAAATTACTCATCCGCATCCCTACAGTATCTCACAAAAGTGAGTACACCCCTCACATTTTTGTTAATATTTCATTATATCTTTTCATGGGACAACACTGAAGTTATGACACTTTGCTACAATGTAAAGTAGTCAGTGTATAGCTGGTATAACTGTAAATTTGCTGTGCCCTCAAAATAACTCACAGTCATTAATCTCTAAACCACTGGCAACAAAAGTGAGTACACGCTCCAAATTGTGCCCAATTAGCCATTTTCCCTCCCCAGTGTCATGTGACTTGTTAGTGTTACAAGGTCTCAGGTGTGAATGGGGAGCAGGTGTGTTAAATTAGGTGTTATCATTCTTACACTCTCTCATACTGGTCACTGGAAGTTCAACATGGCATCTCATTGCAAAGAATTCAATTCAATATTCCTTTATTAGTCCCGCAAGGGGAAATTCCAGTTTACAGCAGCATCAGTAAAAAATAGATTAGATAGATAGAGTAAAAACAATAAATATATACAAAAGAGTGTAAGAAAAATAAACATCTAAGAAAATTATAAATTGTATTTGCAGACTGTTATGTACAGGATGGATTGCACAGATTATTGCACCGATTATTGCCCAGATTATTGCACAAATAATTTACAGATAATTTACAGATTACTTGGAGCAGTTTTTGTTGTATAGTCTGACTGCAGCAGGAAGGAATGACCTGTGATACTGCTCCTTCACACACTTTGGATGTAGCATCCTGTCACTGATGGAGCTCCTCAGTGCAGTGAGTGTGTGTTGGAGGGGGTGGGAGTCATTGACTGTCATGGAGGACAGCTTGGCTGTCATCCTCCTCTCCCCCACCACCTCCACCAGTTCCAGAGGGCATCCCAGGACAGAACTGGCCTTCCTAATGAGTTTGTCCAGCTTCTTCCCGTCAGCTGTTGAGATGCTGTTCCCCCAGCAGACTACACCATAGAAAATGGCAGAGGCCACAACAGAGTCATAGATGGTCTTCAGGAGTGCCCCTCGCACTCCAAAAGACCTCAGCCTCCTGAGCAGATGGAGTCTGCTCTGTCCTTTTTTGTAAAGTGCAGTGGTGTTATGAGTCCAGCCCAGTTTGTTGTTCAGATGAACACCAAGGTACTTATAAGATGTCACCATCTCAATGTCCCTTCCCTGGATGTTCACTGGTGATGGGGGAGAGTACGGGTACCTGTGGAAGTCCACAACCAGCTCCTTGGTTTTTCCAGCATGGAAGGGGCAGTGGGGGGGTAGCATTGGTGGCGGTGAGCTGAATACTGGGGGGGGGGGGTCAGTGGGGTAGATGGACAGAGTGCTGGCAGATCAAAGGAGGGCTGCTGCAGGGCTGATGTAGCTGGGGGAGGGGCAGATGCTTCCTCAAACCTGCAGAAGTAGGTGTTCAGCTCATCTGCCCACTTTGAATACCCAGCTGCCTGGGAGTTTGGCTCCTGATGGCCTGAGATGGCTCTCAGGCCTCTCCAGACTCCCCTGGTGTTGTTCTCCTGCAGCTGTTCCTCCATTCTCCTCCTGTATCTGTCCTTCCCCTCCCTGATTTTCCTTCTTAGCTCCCTCTGAACAGTTTTCAGCTCCTCTTTGTTTCCTGACTTGAAGGCCCTCTTTTTCTCATTTAAAAGAGCCTTAATGTCAGGATTAATCCAGGGTTTGTTGTAAGAGTGACACCATACAGTCTTAGTGGGTACAGTGTTCTCCACACAGAAGTTTATGTAGTCCGTGATGCTGTCTGTCAAATTGTTGATGTCCTCCTCATGGGAGTCACTGAATATATCCCACACTGTTGTCTTGAAGCAGTCCTTCAGAGCCTCTTCAGCCTCGTCAGACCACCTCTTCACTGTGCGGGACACAGATGGTTGCCTGTTAACAAGGGGCTTGTATACAGGCAGGAGATGAACCACGTTGTCATCAACTCTTCCCAGAGGGGGCAGGGGTGATGATTCATATGCTTCCTTCGTGTTGGCATAGAATAAGTCCAGTGTTTTATTGTCTCTGGTGGCACATGTGACATACTAGATGAATTTAGGCAGAGTGGAGGACAGAGAGGCATGATTAAAATCCCCAGAGATCAGTAAGAGGGCCTGTGGTTTCTGAGTCTGCAGCCTGCTGATCACGGAGTTGATGACATCACAGGCTGCATCGGTGTTAGCAGAGGGAGGGATATACACAGCCACCACTATGGCATGTGAGAACTCCCACGGCAGATAATATGGCCTCAAACTAACAGCCAACAGCTCAATGTCCAGGCAGCAGTGCTGCTCTTTGATAGTGATGTGCCTGGAGTTACACCATCTATCATTCACAAACACTGCCAGCCCTCCTCCTTTCCTCTTACTGCTCCTCTCTGTCCGGTCTGCCCATATGAGTGAGAATCCATCCAGCACTACAGTCGCGTCTGTTTGCTGTGTTCCCAGCCAAGTCTATGAAAACAGTAGCATGCTGCACCACCGGAATTCCTGACAATGCCGGGTCAACGCCATCAGCTCGTCCATCTTGTTGGGGAGAGATCTTACGTTCCCCATAATGACACACGGGAGAGTCGGTTTATAAGTGCTCCTCCTGTTGCGGCGTTTGATCCCAACACGGCACCCCCACATCCTCCTCCTTAACTCACGGGGGACATCAGGTCACTCCTCCGGCCGCACAGCTGTGTTACGCAGGGCCAGCAGCTGATCCCTACTGTAAACAATGGGAGCCATTGTCTCTCACGGACCCACAGACACGGAGAAAAGTTGCACAAGTTATAAAAGTGTTGAAAAAATTGCACCAGAGTTGCCATGCTTGATGTCTCTGATGCACCAGACATTCACAAACACGCAGAACGAAAATGGATAAAAAAGACGCATAAGAAAACAGAAAAAGAGAGGAAAAACTTCTAAGAGTCTAGAGAGCTGCTGTAACAGGCTGCCGCCCGTACGGTGCCAGATGTCAGGAGAGAAAGAACTCTCTGAGGATCTGAAAAAAGAATTGTTGCCCTACATAAAGATGGCCTAGGCTATAAGAAGATTTCCAACACCATGAAACTGAGCTGCAGCACGGTGGCCAAGACCATATAGCAGTTTAATAGGGCAGGTTCCACTCAGAACAGGCCTCGCCATGGTCAAGCAAAGCAGGTGAGTGCACGTGCTCAGTGTCATATCCAGAGGTTGTCTCTTGAAAATAGATGTATGACTGCTGCCAGCATTGCCGCAGAGGGTAAAGGGGTGGGGGGTCAGTCTGTCAGTGCTCAGATCATACATCGCACACTGTATCAAATTGATCTGCATGGCTGTCGTCCCAGAAAGACGCCTCTTCTAAGCATGATGCACAAGAAAGCCCGCAAACAGTTTGCTGAAGACAAGCAGACCAAGGACATGGATTACTGGAACCATGTCCTGTGGTCTGATGAGACCAAGATAAGCTTATTTGGTTCAGATGGTGTGAAGCGTGTGTGGTGGCAACCAGGTGAGGAGTACAAAGACAAGTGTTGCCTACAGTCAAGCATGGTGGTGGATGATTTGGGGCTGCATTAGTGCTGCCAGCTGTGGGGAGCTAGAGGTCATTGAGGGAACCATGAATGCCAACATGTAGTGTGACATACTGAAGCAGAGCATGATCCCATCCCTTCGGAAACTGGGCCGCAGGGCAGTATTCCAACATGATAACAACCCCAAACACACCTCCAAGATGACCACTGCCTTGCTAAAGAAACTGAGGGTAAAGGTGATGGACTGGCCAAGCATGTCTCCAGACCTAAACCCGATTGAGCATCTGTGGGGCATCCTCAAGATCTCTAACATCCACCAGCTCTGTGATGTTGTCAGGGAGGAGTGGAAGAGGATTCCAGTGGCAACCTGTGACACTCTAGAGAACTCTATGCCCAAGAGAGTTAAGGCAGTTCTGGAAAATAATGGTGGCCACACAAAATATTGACACTTTGGGCACAATTTGGCCATTTTTACTTAGGGGTGTAGTCACTTTTGTTGCCAGCGGTTTAGACATTAATACCTGTGTGTTATTTTGAGGGCGCAGCAAATTTACACTGTATTACAAGCTGTACACTGACTACTTAACATTGTATCAAAGTGGCATATCTTCAGTGTTGTCCCATGAAAAGATATAATAAAATATTGACAAAAATGTGATGGGTGTATTCACTTTTGTGAAAAACTGTATATGCAAAGCACACCTGGTTATGGGATCAATTTCACTCAGATTTGCAGGGTACATGTACCAGTCTGATAGGAACAAGATCAATTCATGTTCCCACCACATAGTGTATACACACTGAACAAAAATATAAACGCAACACTTTTGTTTTTCCTCCCATTTGTCATGAACTGAACTCAAAGATCTCAAACATTTTCTATATACACTAAAGATTCATTTCTCTCAAATATTGTTCACAAATCTGTCTAAATCTGTGTTAGTGAGCACTTCTCCTTTGCACAAATGTACTGCCAAATTGTTTGAAACGCCTTTGGAGATGGCTTATGTAGAGAAATGAACATTCAATTCATGGGCAACAGCTCTGCTGGACATTCCTGCAATCAGCATACCAATTGCACGCTTCCTCAAAACTGGCAACATCTGTGGCATTGTGCTGTGTGATAAAACTGAACACTTCAGAGTGGCCTTTTATTGTGTCCAACCTAAGGCACACCTGTGCAATAATCATGCTGTCTAATCAGCATCTTGATATGCCACACCTGTGAGGTGGGATGGATTATCTCGGCAACGGAGAAGTCCTCACTAACACAGATTTAGACAGATTTGTGAACAATATTTGAGAGAATGGATCTTTTAGATCTTTGGGAGCAAAAACAAAAGTGTTGCGTTTATATTTTTGTTCAGTGTGTGTATACACACACACACACACACACACACACACACATATATATATATACAGTATGCAGTTTATATGCAATGATATGTAAAACCCCTAGTTAGGAGCTTGGGAGTTAAATAAAGGTGGCTCTTTAAATGGTGGTTTTACTTAAATATAACAAGGGGCAGTGGCGGCCCTGCTGTCCAGGATGATGACAGCCGGAAAACAAGAAGCAGATTGGTAGTAATCGTAAATACTACTACCACTCTGCTTTTTGCTTGTTTGTGTCATCGGAGCCTGGCTGAGATGGAGTCAGTGCTGTGAGTTTCACTGTGGACTGTTAGTTTTGGACAGACTGTGGAGTCGACATCACTGCAGAGGGAGTTCCAGTTTGTGTGACATAGGATCTTTACAGTACAACTTAAAACAAAAATCATGGCACACACACTAAACACTGAAATAACCATGCTAGTGGATAATGACGTGCTAGGGTAGATAAGGTAGCTGGCTGGATCGGCGATTCAACACAGTTCTTCGTTGGAAGCATTGGTGGTCAGAGTCATTAACATCATAGCACATTATTGCCCGTTTTTGATTGTCCAGCAGAGGTGAGAGAGAAATATGTTATTGTCATTTAGCTGAACCAATCCTTTAAGTGCAATTATAGTTCTGGTGACAAATAATTGTGATCTTGAAGATAACTGATTTCAAGTTGCTTTGTTTGTTTGTTTTGTTTGTTTATTTTTTCATATGGAAACTGCCATATTGGTAGTAATCTGGTAGAAATATTGTGAATTTGATCTTGGGTAGATATAATGTTAGACTGATGTCCATCTATGTAACACTGCTGACTGAACTGAACCTTGATACCATGTTGTACCACAAAGAATTGCCATCCATGTAAATTGATATGAAACAGTGGCACTATGCTCTGAGTTCAGAAAATCTTTGACTGTCTTTGGTATCTCTGTTGTGAACAGCTGCATGACACAGCAGATTCCCCTGATTCACTGATTCAACCTACAGTGAGCAGACATGAAGAAAAAAGAAAATATCTTGAATTTATTCAAGACAAAAATATTTCCCTTTGTGGAATGTTTGCTATAATTGCTCTTTTATATATTATTTCAGATCCTATCAGATAATAGGCCTTAACATCATGGAAAATAAGCAGCACTAGTACTGAGAGTGCCATAATGTGTCTGCTGCAATAGAGAGAAAATGTTTTTACTATGATCTAAATGAAGTGTAGTAAGTATGCAGCAAATTTGATGTCAGACAAGTAACTCCACAATCAAACTCTCCTCCACACTGGAAAATACCTGGCTGCACTTTGCTTTTTTAAACAGCATTTATGCAACCTTAAGTCATGGTTGAACAGTAATTCTCCCTTTCAGTAAAGCAGCCTCTGGCCACCGTGACTGAAAGCAGTTGGCTTCATTCACCAGTGATTTGCTTTGGAAAATTCCATTCTGCCACACGGAAATAATACCAGATCAATGGAGTCTGGACTTAGTTTATTCCTTTCAGCTTATGTCAAAAACTTGACAACAGGGCACATTAGGCATGAGGTTCCCGCTGGCTGAAATCTCCCCATGGTTTGACTGGCTTTTCTCAAGTTCAGGTCATTGCAACCCTTGTTTTCTGTTTTTTTACATGAACAACTAGAGGAGCGCTCTTCATGCGATATGCTGTCTCTGGGATTACTTCCTCCTGGATCGTCATTGGTGTTTCTATGGTGAACTTGGGTGCTGCCCCTTGATTCTCTTGACTGCATTCGTGAATATTTGTACATGGAAATACAGTACAAGTGAAGGATTCACTGAATCCAAATTAGAAAATGTGAATACAAATGTTGACATTATAGAACCTATTGACTAACATAATGTTCATTTTTAAGATAAGATAAGATAAGATAAGATAAGATAAGATAAGATAAGATAAGATCAGATAAGATAGACTTTATTTATCCCACAATGGGGGAAATTCACGTTACAGCAGCAACAAGACAGAGTGCAAGAAGTAAGACAAAAAATAAAACATAACAAGAATAAAAAATATTGCACAAATGTTATATACCTTATGGTAATTTATAATTTATACAATACGTACACACTAATTTAAAGATGACGATTGCACATGAAAACAGAGGTTATCAGTACAACTTGCATTTGAGTGGATGTTTATTGCACACTGTTATACAGTCTGATGGCTGTGGGCAGGAATGATCTGTGGTAGCGCTCCTTCCTGCACTGGGGATGTAAAAGTCTTGTGCTGAAGGAGCTGCTCAGGGTCCTCACAGTGTGGTGCAGGGGGTGGGAGGAGTTGTCCATGATGGATGTCAGCTTGGCTAACATTCTTTTGTCTGCCACCTCCTCGAGTCCAGTGGGCAGCCCAGAACAGAGCTGGCTCTCTTAACCAGTTTTGTTTGTTCAGTCTCTTCCTGTCTCTGTTCGTGCTGCCCCCTCCCCAGCACACCATGGCATAAAACACTGCAGAGGCCACCACAGTGTCATAGAAAGTCCATAGTAGAGCCCTGCACACACCAAAGGACCTCAGTCTCCTCAGCAGGTGTAGGTGACTCTGGCCCTTCCTATACAGGGCATTAGTATTGTCTGTCCAGTCCAGTTTATTGTTGAGGTGAACACCCAGGTACTTAAATGAGTCCACCATGTCAATGTCCGAGCCCTGGATGTTCACCGGTGTGTGAGGGGAAGGTTTCTTCAGAAATCAATAACCATCTCCCTGGTCTTGTCGGTGTTTAGGATCAGGAAGTTCTGCTGACACCAGTCCACGAAGTCCGTGATGGCCCCTCCTGCTCATTCTCCTCTGACACACAGCCAACAATGGCACTGTCATCAGAGAATTTCTTCTTCAAAGGTGTAGAGGGCGAAAAGGAACGGTGACAGCACTGTTCCCTGGGGGACCACAGTGCTGCTGACTACCACATCTGACACGGGGGGGGGGCAGAGTCAAATCTATTAAAAAACAAGTTTAACTCATTTGCCCTGATCTCCAGTGGTGGCTTGTCCATCCCCACTTTTGCCATGGCCCGAGATATGTTTCAGACCTCTCCACAAATCTCGGACATTGTTCTTCTCCAGGCGCTGCTCCAGTTTCTCTCTGTAGTTTTCTTACACCTCCTGATATTATACTTCAGGTCCCGCTGTACTCTCCACAGCTCCTCCTCGTCCCCTGAGATGAAGGCCCTCTTCCTCTCATTTAGCAGAGCCTTCAGTTCAGGGGTCACCCAGGGCTTGTTGTTGGGAAAACACCGTACTCTCTTGGATGGCACAGTGTTTTCCACACAGAAGTTGATTTAGTCCGTGATGCAGTGAATCAAACTGTCAATGTCCTCCCCATGAGAGTTGCACAGTATGTCCCAGTCGGTGGTGTTAAAGCAGCCCCTCAGTTGCTCATATGCCTCCTCAGTCCAGGTCTTTTCACCACCAATGTGTATTCAAGCTGCAGATGGACGAGGTTGTGATCAGAGCAACCGGGGGGGGGGGGGGTGCAGTGTGTCTGCAGTGTGGACCATGTGCTGTTTATGCACTCACAGGCAGCAGCAGCATCAGCTGACGGGGGGATGTACACGGTCACTACAATAACATGTGAGAACTCCTCAGGAATGTAATACGGCCGAACGCTGACTGCAAGAATCTCAATGTCCCTGCTATAGAGCTGCTCTTTAACAGTGATGTGACCAGGGTTACACCATCTGTTGTTAAGAAACACACACAGTCCACTGCCTTTCTTCTTACCGCTCTCTGCCACTTTCCGGTCCGCACGGACTAGGGTAAATCCGTCTAGGGGAGACAACAGAGTCCGGGGTGTGCTGGTTCAGCCATGTCTCCGAAAAACACATAAGACTGCTCTCCCTGTACTCCTGCTGCAGCCTTATTAGTGCCGATAGTTCGTCCATCTTGTTGGAGAGAGAGCTGACGTTTCCCATGATAACAGCCGGTAAACATAGTTTATATCTCTGTCTCTGTAGCTCACTGCTACACTTGATCAACAGCACGTAACTGTAATGATGCACTGATCTACAAAAAAAAAAAGAGAGAAGTGACATCAACTTTATCTGACAAGTAGAGCTATGCCAACAGCTACATGCAGCGTAAAAAAAGATCACTCATAAATAAACCCCAAGAAAAGAAACTCATTGCACACAATGGTTGGCTTGGAGTGTAAATTGTGCTGTGATGTAGCTGTCTCAACCATACACTTGTTTTGTCCTGAGCTATGCTAGCATATTCCAGTTTAGAAAACATTTTCAAATGCATTATTTTCACAAACTCCCGAAGCTTAGACCTGGCAGAGTGTCTGTGTATGTATCACTTGACTGACTGGGTCACTGGGGTTGCATTTGGAGGCCATGCTGATTGCTAACTAGAAGCTAGCGATTAGCATTAACTTGTGCTATATGGCAAAAAACACGCCACAACATGCAAGAGTTTGCACTAATTTACAAAAGAAACACACAGCTAATTATTTGTATACTTACATGTCCCTCATTTGCAGATATTCCACACAAAGTTGGAAGTGACCCCTCCTTTAGAAAAAATCTCCCGGCTAATCCTGCCTTGTACTGACTGAGGTTGGAGAAAGAGTCAGTCTTGAAGTGGTTAGCACACACCAACAGTTTTTTGCCAACTGTAGCGGGGACATTGCCTTCAAAAATGAATTCAATCCGTATTTCACTCAAAAAAGCATGGACGGTCTTATTCCACAGTTTGCATGCCTGTGGCAGCACCAGAGACTCAAAATAACACCCCAAAGCCCAGAAAAAAGTGAGTTTTTCATAATATGGGACCTATAAAAGGCTAAAGTGAAAATGTAAGTTTTTAGCTTTCTTTTAAAAATATTTAGCGTGCTGACTTCCCTGATATCTATAAGGAGTTTGTTCCAGAGTTTGGGGTCATAAATGAGAAAGACTACATTCCCGATTTTCTTCAGTTGTTGTTTGGAACCTCCAATAAACCAACAGTAGATACTAGCCCATTAAGTGTTTTGTATACAAGGAGGGCAACCTTAAAAGGAAGAAAGCCAGAACAGAGCAGCTAAAACTGGACTAATGTTCTCTCTCTTCTTAGTTGTGGCTAACAGCATAACTATGGAAACATACACTGTGCTCTCTGATGATGCCACTAACTGGCAGCATGTATAGTGAAAACAGTAATGGACCAAAGCAACTCCCTTGTGCAACCCCAAAACAGATGTCATGTTGTTCAGACACATCATCTCCAAGACTGACGCAAAAAATTCTCCCTTTGCATTTTTTTGAACTTTGTATTTTTTAAACTAGTTTAAAACACAGTTGAAGACAATTCATTATGACATCATTGTTAATTGTGTCAAAAGCAGCATTTAGGTCTAAGAAGACAAGAACTTAGACCTAATTTTCCTCAGAAATTAATCTCAGCTCAGTGATTATTTTAGAAACAACAGTTTCAGTGCTGTTGTATGTTCTAAAGCCTGACTGAAATTCATTCAGTCAGGGTTCCTTCCTTCTTTAAGAAATTAGTTCATTTGCACTGAAACTTTCTATTCCAGTATCTTACTGATGAATGGAAGGTTGGATATCAGCCGGTGATTGTGCCACAATTTGGGTTGTGTTTCTTCATAAGGCTTTTACAACAACTGTTTTGAAGGCATCTGGGAAGATGGCTGTTTGCAAAAATGTATTTACAATACTCAGGACATGACTTGAAACTTGTCGAACACCGGCCTGTAGGTATGCTGTAGGTACTGGGTCAACACATGAGGAGTTTGACTCAGTAAGTCTTCCAGAACTTAGTTAATGTAATACAGATGAGTTCACCCATGGTTACATTTTTTACTAGGTTTGCTGTGGTCATCTGTGTTTACCTCAGCAGCAATGCTGGATCTAACTGAAGTTATTTGGTTATTGAAGAACAGTGAAACTTCTTGACAATTTCATGCAAAATGATTTTGACAGATAGAGCTTATATAGGGCTTATAGTATACTCACCAATACACACCTCAGCAATCAACTGTTGTACAGACTCATACTATGCTATAATTGTATGTGTTAAGTTAGGTGAAGTACATATTGATACATCGAAAATAATGCATGCTTCATCATAATGTTCCATTGTTAGTGATAAGTATAATGTATTTTTATGTATTTAAATGAATCTATGCTCCATCATAATTGATTACAATGTAAGACACCGAAATGCAGAGAATCTTAAGTCAAATTGTCATTCTCATTTAGTTCATACAGAGAGATTTTGTATGTGAGGCTTGAATGGCAACTAAGATGCAATAACAGAATAACAGTAAAGCTGTATGTCCCATTGGAATTCAGGTCCCGTTTGCGATGATGCAGAGGCACAATTCACACCCCCGGAAAAACAATCCATACCTTGGTTAGAGTCCTTAAACCAAGGAAAATTAAGCCAATTGTCCTCCCATGCTGCTGACCTCCAAACGCCGACGTAGCCCCATCTCTCTTTCCTCTCTGTCTGTCTCTCCCGACCAATGTCACTTCCTGTTTTAATACCTCCAAAGCACTCATAAAATAAAATAAACAAATAGCAACAAAAAGTCAATTTCATAGTTCCTTGTATCCATGCTGCAGCAATATGGCCACTGATAACATTCAATACTTTCACAATAAAAAAAAAGCTTATGGGAAATGACAACCAGAAAAAAATACAAACATATACGTTCTTAACCTTCCCAAAATACCATACACAAGGTGGGCCTAGGCAACCATTACAGGGTCACTTCCAACTTTGCGTGGAATACCTGCAGACGAGGGACATGTAAATATACAAGTTGTAGCAAGCCCACTTTGTTTTGTGCTTGCTGTCTCTCGTTTTGTCCACCAGAGGGCAGCTTGCATTGTTTATAGGTTGATGTTGAGGAACAATATCTGTTTTGGATGAATTTTTGGCGTGATTTCCTTATGTGTGAATTTCATGATTTTGGTTGCTTTAAGGAAAATGCCATTTCATCTGTTTTTATATGTATGCGTGGCCCGGTAATGAATGATGGGAATGGACACAGTAACATTACTTTTTGTGGGTCTTTTATTCCCTGACTGTCCTGAGTGAAGAACAGCGTTAACTCAATTTTGAGAGTTGAAGATAAACTTACAGTGAGAACAAAACACTACAAATACTATTTCTAGTAATGGCTGATTTCTACGTAAAAACAAATAGAAATACAACACACATAAACAGTTATTAAACCACACAACTTACAAAGTTATCTTGCACTATAATACATCAATTCACCAGTAAATATACAATAATGAACAGAGTATACTTCCACAAACACCCTTTAAGGAGCTTAAAATATATTGTTACATGAAGAAATTTGTGAACTCACTCTCATGTGCAGCCTGCATACCGAAACACACACATGGAATCCAACACTGACTTTTATCTCCCCTCTAGATTAGGCAGAATCATACAAAATAGACAGTTTATTGAATTGTCAGCATACCCGACTATGATATGATTAAATTCTTCTGTGTACTTCATTTTACCGCCACTTACGCTGCCCCGCTGTTCAGTGTTGCTCTCAGCGTGGTGGGGAAATCACGTCTACCACGTTTCATCAATCTACAGGAATCGGCACACATACAAATTCGTCACTCATCAACCATAGTCAGTTAGCTTAGTTGTACTCTTAACTACTAACATTGATCACCATTCTTCGTAACTTATCACGTTTATAGGGATATTTTTCCTACAGATGGCCAAAGTACACACCTCAACACACGTTACTCACTCTGTCGCTGACACTTCCAGGTTTTCAAAATCTTGCAGGAGCTACAGACTCTCACGTGAATTGCAGAGAAACTGATCTTAAAGTGACAGCATCACCTCGACAAGAAACAGCTATTACAGTGCTAATTCTGCAAGTAAATTGTATTGTACATTGTGAACAGCTCAAAAACCCCTCTGACCCTAGTTCAGATGGCTACATATATTTTCACCTGTTTTGGAGCTGGTGGTTCTGTTTCTGAGGGGTGAGATTTTATTTTGAAGACCAATATTTCTTACTTCCTTCCTTCCTGTGTTGCATTGCCGAAAAAAAATAAAGCCATTTGACAATGGCATGAATGCGCTAGTGGTAAAACACTAAAAGTTTAAAGTAGGCTAAAACGGCAACTTAATGATAACACGTCAAAGGCTGCATATATCCTAGCAACCCCCGAGGAGGCACAAGTTCTCACGCTGGTTTATGGAGCTGGTTTGTGAAACCGCAATAAACATTAAAACCATCAGTCGAGTCCCTTATCATCTTTCAGCAGGTATGCTACACAAGTAATTAGCTGTGTGTTTCTTTTGTAGATTAGCATGAACTCTTGCGTATTATAGCGTGTGTTTTGCCATTGAGAACGGTGTAAGGCTAACCGCTGGCTTATAGTTACTTCTAGGAAGACATTTTTTGACTAACCATTCAGAAGCATCCGGCTGAATACTCTGAGTCTGAGGTTCTGCAGGAACCTTCCCTCCTTCTTCAGGATCCGATTCAGGTTCAAACATGTACGGTTGAACTACTGAAGAACTAAGTCTGTTGATTGCCGCCATGTCCACACAGCTAGTGCTATGTCTACACTCTCCCCGTTACCATGGCAAATAGGCAAATGAGCAGCAGATCATTTGTATGTAATGGGCAGCAGCTCATTTGCATTTAAAGCTACAGACACCAGAAACAGCACATTCTGAAAGGGACTGAAACAGAGGGAAATAGAGGTAGGTGAGAATCTTTTCCTAAAAGCTATTTCCAGCAAACAGCTTCAAAAACATGTTTTCTGGAACTCATAGACCTATGTTAACTTGTTGAGAAAGCTTTATAATATGGGACCTTTAAAGTGAATTTTAATCAAGAACTGTTTTCTGGAAGAAAACTTGCTGGTGGATGTCCTCCATCAAGAATATACTATTGAATGTACTGGCATACTGTATCTCAGTGTGGTATGCTGGCTGCTCAGCAGTAAACAGGTGAGCTTTTCACAGGGTCATACACTCCACACAGAAGATCATTGGTTGCCCTCTGCCCTCCCTGGGTCTCCCTCCTCCAGGTCCCATGACCTCTGCAGAGCCAAAAACATTCTAAAGAATCATTCCTACCTACTATCTAACTTCTGATTTCATGACTGAAACCAGAAAGTTTACTGATTATGTGACAGTAGTAAATTTTGGCCATTGAATTGATTGGTAATTTTAGTTGTGGTGTCAATTAACAGTTATTGTGAAAATCCATATATGGCCATGGTGTATTGTAAAAAGTACTGCAAGTACTGCACTCAAGTACCGTAATTTACAGTAACAAATTTGGTGTACTTGTACTTTACCTAAGTATTTCCATCTTATGCAACTTTATATGGTACATCTCATTATACTTGTTACAAAACATAATATAACCTTCCTTTCCACTGAAAATCATGTAATTCCAAATTTGGTGATTTTGAATGTAAACTTTTCTCATAAAATTAAGGATTAAAGGTCCAATGTGCAGAATTTAGGAGGATTTATTGGTAGAAAACAGATATAATATTCCTAATTATGTTTTCATTAGTGTATAATAACCTAAATACTAAGAATTGTCTGTTGTCCGTATCTTAGAATGAGATCTTTTTCTTCCACAGCGTTTGGCATGCTGCACTGTCATGTTCTATGATAGTCTAGAAGGGACCAACACTGGTGTTTTTTTGCAATTTTCACCAATTCCACCACTGATTATATCCAAGCCTGTACACATCGCTGCAGCCTTGCCAAAACATTGTACCGTATGCTTCATTCTGACTTGCGCACTAACAAAATTAGGCAAATAGGAGAGAAGTCACCACAAATTTCCATATGACTATACCACCTTGTTCATAGACTGATGTACCCAGGAATGACTTCTTCGGAAAAGACAGTGTAACCGGATGTTGATATTTTATTGCATTTCTCTTCTGTGTCCCTCCCTCTGTGTTTTATTATGTAGCAGGCATGGTGATCGCAGCAGGTGTGTGGCACACCCCTTACCGGCACTGGTAGTGCAGCCGCGATCATTGGCCGCTAATGCAGACCTGTTTAAATACCCCCGCCATCTGGTTAGTCGGTCTCTCTCCTACTCTGAAGCGGGTGCTGGCTGGTGTGCAGCTTTGCTGAGCCATAGTATCCTGGTGTGGTATGCGCCGTGTGTCTGTTCTCCAGGTTGGCGTGTTGGTCCTGGATGGTGTGTGTGTCCCCTTCCGGTTCGTCACCGCTGCTACCGTAGCTGCTAACAGCTAGCGTATTGATGTGTGCAGGCTACAGCTAACAAAGGTAAACCGTGGCGCAAGCTTAGTGCTAAGTTTATCTGCTAGCGCACATGTAAGGTCACTAACAGCTGGCTTTATTTCTTTTAAAGCTTGCCTGGCGTCAAGCTGCTGTTTGCCCTGCCTTGCCTCTTTTCCCCTCTTTCCTCTGTTGTTTTTTTTTGCCTCTCATGTCTCTTGCCTCTTGCTTGTGTTGCCTAGTGGATGAGTAGCCATTCTGCCGCTCTGCCTTCGTGAGGCAGACGCCCTTTGAATGCAGTTTTTGCACTTCAAGTGTGCTCCACCTAATCAGACTGTGACTCGTTAGGTGAGGGTGGAGGTTAGTTACTGTAGTTATAGGTAAGGACCTGCCCAAACTCCTGCATGGATGCATGTTTTCTTTTGTCTCTTTTTCTTTCTGTTTGATTTGAGTTAGTCATTTATTTGTAGATAGATAATCTGTTTGGTTTCTTTTTTTTTAGTGTGATTATTTGAGTGTGCAGGGACCTCTGCCATAACTAGTTGTGGCCTGCCTCTCCTCCTAGCTAAAATCACAGTGTATTGCAATAGCTGAACATTTTATGCTGTTGGAAATAAAAGGAACGGTAGAAATGTTTTTTGTTTTTTTTTTTTAAAGAGGAGCATAATTTAATAATAGCAATGTTTTATTGTGAATAATAAATAACGGTTGTTTATATGTGCTTACATCGTGCCTGTATTCATTTGTGTACTTACCTGTGCATGGGCTGTTCTGGGAAACCCTCTCAGGGAAATTAACCCAAAAGAACCCACGGTGACACAGGTGTCACAAGTCCTTTAAATGTCCTGGAAAGTTCCTCATACAGCTTTATCCTTGGCTTTAACTTATGAAGTCCCTAAGTGACACATACTGAACATCCTGATTGGTCATGTGACAGGTCATGTGAATTTGTGTTCCCATAACAACATTTCCAAGATGTCTGTGTGCCAGGTTAACACATGTGACCGAACTAGCTAAATTTAAAAAGCTTGTTTTTTGTTGCTAAAGGTAAGATTCAAGCCATTTAAGAATTCTAATGCTTACATAACATGTCCTTTATTACATTTAACCTGTTGTGAACACGTTTCTTGAACAAATTGATATAAAACAAATCAGATAAATATCGTTGTGACATATATGTCACATCGGGCCTTTAACCTGAAAATTGTCACGGAAAACCTAATGTAACATATATGTAACATTACAGACCTTTGGGCACTGTTTTGACAAAAATGTCAGAAATGTGTTCTATGTGGTCTATTTAGTCTGTTTTATGTCCCCCATAATTTTCCTTGAAGGAGAAATGGGTCCGGGTTCTTATGGGTTAAAGTTAAAACGAGTATACTCTTTAGGTGTAGGCCCATACATGGCGTTGTCGGTGTTGTATAGATTTTCTAGATCTGCCACTTGCAGTTATACTTATACAGCAAGATATACTTTGTGATGTTAAGGGCAAAGTTTCTAAGCCATTAAAAAACAACACAGTATTCATATAAAAAGATTGTTATTTAAACTTTATATTTATAATTGATGAATGGAAAGGTGCTGTTTGTGATGAAGCCACTGAGAACTATGACCAATTCTGTACTTGCCCAAATGTTCAACCTACTTAAGCTCGATTTTTAGTTTTTTTGGCCCTCTGACTCCTCTCTCATCATCTTCGTAGCCAGCAGCAGACAGCAGTTCTTATCAGGGCAAAATCTCTGATAAACCCACTGTACATTACCTGTGTGGCGCGAGTGGATGAGCATTATAAATGGTGAAATACCAGATATTAAATGTGACAGCGCCACCTAGGGAATTACACCCCAGGAAATCCTAACTAAGGTTTGCTTTCGTAAACAAGGTCACACAAGTTAAAATACCACAGGGTGAGACAGTTCCCAACTAAACCCAATTTTATTAACAAAAGTTATTCAAAAGACAATATGGGTAAATGAGGTCACACACCAGTCAAACACACTAAAATGGGCAATTGGGCAAGGGGGAGTAAGGACCAGGCTGGGGCTTACCATGCGGCAGGGCAACCAAAAGGGAGAAGGGGATCTTCAAATGAATCATCTGTGACACTGCAAACACACACACAAAATCAAAAAAGGGGGGACCGTGAAGAACACAGCACCACCAGGGATTAAACTGCCCCAGTCAGCCCACAGAATCTGGTAACAGAGAAACACAGGTTACTAAAACATGCCCAAAAGCTAAACGAAGCTGGTGTGGAATAAACAAACGCTGCATAATTAAAGAAACCAAAGAATATAAACACAACACTTAAGGGCCTAAAACAATAGGCCCGTGTTACTAGCCGTCAGCAATCCTGCAGACCCCAGAGCGGCTTGTGCTTCATAAGCTTCTGAAACAGAGCAGACTCAGGCAGCAATCAGCCGTACTGGACCAAGGTGGAGTCCACTCCAACCCAACCAACTCCCGAGACAGAGCCGAGACAAAGGTGTACATGGCACTGCCCAGCGATCCCAATGCCTGCACCGCTGACACAGTGCCCAACAATGGCCAGGAGGCAAACAACCTCTGGCCAAATCCACCCCCCACTTTTGCACTGTCAGCCTGACAATGTACAGAGAACACTGAAACTAACACCAAGGCCTGAAAATAGCAATCTGGGCACTGGACACTGGGTCTGGAACTCCACAAGTCGCATTGCTCTGGTGATCAGCAGACTGAGGAAGTTGATGGACATTAGAATGGTGGCAAACTGTAGAGCGATGCCTGCTACGCAATGCCTGCTGACTAGTGCTCGGCTGGTCAGTTGGAGACAGCTGGCAGCTCTGGCACTGGGGAGGTTTGCCGGGATGAGTGCAAGCTGCAAATGGGGTCGTGATGGGAGCTCTGGCTGGATGGAGAGACAACAGCTGCAGGTGTTGGATGGGATGTTTCCAAGAGCCACAGATCACCATCATCAGAGGACTCACCATCCAGTGCTGTCAGGGCAGGTGACGAGGGTGCTCTTAGTGGAAGAGCAGCAGCTTCGGGTCGGACCACAGCCTTCAACATGTCCCAATACACATTTCAGAGCTTATGCAGGTCGTGCACTAGAGCAACGCTCGCACTGCTCTATGTCAGATGACATGTTTGGCCAATAGCAGTGCTGCCGGACCAATTTGGTCATCCGCTCGATGCCCTGGTGGCCTTGTTCTTGGTGCAGCTGGTTTAAAGTCTGCTGCTTAAGGACTGCATGTCTTGGATCCTCTGGCAGCCCCTATGACTGTGGTCCCTAAAATAAACCTGCTGACCGACTAACAGAGGTGCTTCCTGGACCTGCTGATCATGCCGCTTCTTCCGTCTGTCAGCAGCCGCCGACAGCCCCTCACGAGCACCCTCAAAAGCACCTCTGAGTCTGGCGTGATCCTCAACCACCCAATCCTGTACCTCACCCAGTACTGGATCTTGGACTCTGCCAAAGAGAAAATCAACAGGAAGCTGAGGTTCCTGCCTAAACATCAAATAGAATGGCAACTCTTCCATGCTCTGATGAGGGCTCATGTTGTAACAGAAGAGCACCTGATGCAAACAGGAAGCCCAGTCCCGTTTCTGTGATGCTGGGAGAGTCTAAGGAGGTAATGAAGAGTTTGGTTGAACTGCTCGCATTGCCCGTTACCAGCAGGATGGTACAGAGTAGTGCGGGACTTTGCAACATCATAAAGAAGGCAGAGCTGGCTAATCAGTGAACTCTCAAAGCTCCTTCCTTGGTCCGAATGCAGACGGCTCAGAATGCCAAACTTTGACAGAATGCCAAACCACTCAGAGATCAAGACTTGGGCCAAAATAAAAAGGCGCGAGAAGTCAGCATAGGTAAGGACTGAGGCTGGGACCAACTTTGTCTTTAAGGCCTCAAAGCTTCTTCACATTGAGGTGTCCATGCAGCCCCAGAGCTTGACCCGGCCTTCTCTTCGACTTTGTGCTGGCTAGTTCGGCCACCAACTGATGCAGAGGGGCTTCCAGTTTGGTAAAGCCCTCTACGAAGCGCCAATAGTAGCTGACAAAACCTAAAAAAGAGTGCCGCTCTGACACATGGCTGGGGCGCCGCCAGTTAGCCACAGCCTCTATCTTCTTGGGGTCCGTAGAGACTCCCTGGCTTGAGATCACATGGCCAAGGTAACCCACCTCTTGTTGGAAAAACACGCATTTTTCAAGCTTCACCTTCAGGCCTTCCTGGTGGAGCCGACCAAACACCATTTCCAGGTGGTGCAGATGTTGCTCAACAGAGGATGAGTAGATGACAGTGTTGTCAAGATAGAGCAGCACAGACTGACACTGCTGGTCACCGAACATCCTCTGCATCAGCCGCTGGAAGGTGCTTGGGGCATTACACAAGCCAAAAGGCATGCAATCAAATTCAAAAAGGTCAAAAGACAGTGTACAGAAGGCAGTTTTGGGCCGGTCCTGTTCCGACACAGGAACTTGGTTATAACCGCTGGCCAGGTCGAGTGTGGAGAACCAGCAGGTCCCAGCAAGCGCATCCAAGCTCTCCTCAATATGAGGCAAGGGGAAGGCATCCTCCCTGGTCTTGCTGTTTAGGAGGTGGTAGTCCACACACAGACGCAAACTCCCATCCTTGTTCTAAACCAGAACGATGGGTGATGTGAAGGGACTACTGCTCTCCCTGATGACCTCAGATTCCAGAAGCTGGTTGATATGGGTCTTCACTGCCTCATATTCTGATGGAGGGATGCGCCGGTACCTCTGCCTGACTGGCACATCATCCAGCAGAGGTATATCATGTGAGATGAGGTTGGTGCAGCCCAAGTCATCATCATGGGCTTAGAAGACAGAGTGGTACTTGTGCAGCAAAGACTTTACACCTGTCTGCTCCTGCTCTGTCAGTGCAGACAGATCAAGGGACATGACCCTACTTGACACTGAGGGGGTAGCTGTTTGGGAGGACACAGTAGCCACTCATGGGCTCTTCAGTCACACCAGCAGGCAGGCTGACAACCTGGACAACTCTTGGTATGCCAAGACTGTCCTAGGGTAAAGAAGTGGCACGGTGGCACAAGTGGTAACACTGTCGCCTCACAGCTAGAAGGTCCCCGGTTCGAATCCCGCTGTGGGCGCTGTGGGCGCTGGTGGCGTGCCACCATGCCTTCAGTGCCTGCTGCTCGAGGAAAAAAGGGCCTTTCTGTGTGGAGTTTGCATGTTCTCCCCGTGCTCACCTGGGGTATCCTCCATAAAAATACCCCCACTAAAAACATGCAAGAAGATCACCACCTGACCAATGGTGACAACAATGGAACCGGTCCCCGGGCGCTGGTCGAATAGCAGCCCACCGCTCCTGGTCTGCCGTGGAGGAAGGTTTGACCATGGATGGGTCAAAAGCGGAGAAAGAATTTCACAAAATGCATGGCGTGTGCAGTTTCCCTCCTCAACTCTGCATGTTGTGTGCTAAAAAATTGTGATGAATTGTGATGAATAAAAGGAATCTTAATCTTAAGAACCTCTGTTGTCCCGACATTAATCACAGGGACATACACAGTGCCCTGGACGACTTGGACAAGACAAGGAGAAGCTAACAACCCAGCAGGTAGCCCAGCTTCAGGCTAGGTGCCTGTGACACAAAAGGTGAATCAAAAAGAGAGGGACCAAATGCACCAAAGAGTCCTCTGTAGCACCAGCGAATCACATTCATCCCCAAGATTCCAGGGGCAAGGGACATTAGCTGCTCGCAGCTGTAGCCAGTGACAAGAGAGAAGGCGATCATAGCCCCAAGGTGCAAATTGTGCCAGAAAGAAGCTCTCGGTGATGGTGGACACCATGGAACCTGTGTCCACCAAGCATGAAACCGTGACCCCTCCAATGGAGACTTCAATGTTTGGACAAGGAGCAACTAATTCAGCTGCTGCATCTTCCTGTGAGCTTGTGAATGACTCTCCAACTGAACTGTGACTCAGCAACTCAGCAGGCTTCAGTTTTCCGGCATGTGGGGGGAAGGAAGTTCAGCAGAGTTCACACCAGAGACAGAATTAGCACAGGGACGGGGAAGCACCCACTCACCATCACAGCAAAATGGCCAGGCCGCAGACTAACGTACCAGAGCTACAGGTAACCGTGCACAGCACAGCGGGGTGCCAGCAGATCACTCCTCTTCCCTGGCTGCAGCAATCAGCCGCGCTGAAAGGAGTGGAGATCGTGTGACCAGCAAGCATGTTAACGCACAGACAACAAGGAGAAGATGGCTGGGCACTTACATGAGTGGAGAGAATAGTGCACCCCGATGGCGATCACAACATGAGGCTGTCCAAACATAATGCTGCCACACCAAGCCACAGCCACCACAGGAGCAAGTGAGGAGCGGAAGAGAGGAAGAGCCACTGCAACACACCTGGATATAAGACACGTGGTGCACATGGCACCGCCCAGCAATCCCAATGCCCGCTCTGCTGGCGCAGTGCCCAACAGTGGCCAGGAGGGAAACAACCTCCGGCCACACCTGCTCAGCACTAAACAGACAAACATAGTTAGTTACCATCTGGTGAATGTTGTGGAGCACTGAGCTACTAAAAAGCCAGATATGTCTATCGGGAGTTGGAGACCAAACTAGAGATAAAATGAGAGTGAAACTGCTTGGTGAAACATTCACCATGACAAGTTTGCAAGTGGCCACCAGCCCTGTTGCACTCTCCCTAACCATCATGGGGCGCTTTGAGAGGCTGATCCATCTCCTCAGTATTCCACTCTGCCCCCTCCTACGTGGACAATAGCAAAACACCTATGTGCTGTTCATAAACATCAGTTCAGAATTTAACACCATCATTCCCTCCAAACTGATCACCAAACTTGATTACCTTGTTATCAGCACTTTCCTCTGCAACTGGACACTGGACTTCCTTAACAACATACCTGTATGTTAGGCTAAACAGCCACACCTCCTCAACCCTCACCCTGAAAACTGGAGTCCTCTCCTCTACTCCCTCTTCAGCTATGACTGCATGCCTGTATATAGTTCAAGTACCATTACCAAGTTTATGGAGGAAACAATGGTGGCAGTGGTAAAAAAAACAAAAACAACCCCCCCACCACCAAAACTATTGTGCCTATCATCAGAAAATGCTTTGATGCGCTTATTCCAAGTGTGCACAGATCACTCACAGCACTCTAGTGTGGATACAAGGAGGAATGACATTCACAATTTCTGCAAGATCAAAGTGATGAATTGCCATCATTCAAGAGGTAAACAAATATATGCTAGAAATGAAAGCTATGTTAGCTTAAATTACAGAAGTAAATAGAACTGGATATCGAACCTCAGTGGCTAACCTATTGAGAGCTGGTTTTTGACAGGTCAGTTTCAGAAAGCAGAAATTCACAGCACTGAAGTTTCTTACATTCACTGTGGATACAGGGGCATCTTCTTACTCACCACTTAACACTGGTTATTTTATGAAGGCATGGTGGGACTGGTAATACTGCTGTCGTAGTACTGCTGTGTTCTCAGACTGCAGCAATGCATATCTGCATATCTCATATCACACAATGGCAACAGCCAAAGCTATGAAATAAGACCTAGACTGTAAAAACGACATGTATAAAAGTTTGCCTTGATTTCTCAAAAAGATAATTACAGTTTTTCCTTATTTCTACAAACAATAAAGCATTTCACTTGATATCACAGTTAATGCTTACATGGAGGAACTATAGAGATTTACTGAGAACAGCTCCCATATTCCTTCAAGTGTACGTGTGGATGATTTGCATGTTTCCACCACAGAACAGAGGATATGAGGCATGTTTATATACAAACAGTACTCTGTGTGTGTGTGTGTGTGTGTGTGTGTGTGTGTGTGTGTGTGTGTGTGTGTGTGAGTTCAGCTCTCTTTGAGTGTTGCAGGAACCCTGTGTTCCCCTCACACAGTTCCCATGGTGAGGAGTTCCTGTCATCCCACAATGTGACACAGATGTCACTCAGCTATGTTTGTCTGCCGTCAGTCTTCTTCACTTTTTTTTTTTTTGGTTTCCTTGTTGCAGGATGTTTGCCTTTGTGTTTGAGCTCTCTGCATGTGCTCTGTCATAGGCAGGGAGGCATAAACCACATGACACATTCTTCCCGATCTTGTGAAGATACAAACACCCTCTGGTGATCAAAAATAAAACTACAGGACAACGCACATATGTGAAAGACACACGAAAAGTATAAATAAGAACTTTCATATAAATAAGAACTTCTGCACTGTTTGTGTAGTATGTACTGTATTGTAATATCTATCTATCTATCTATCTATCTATCTATCTATCTATCTATCTATTACATTAGATAATGTTTGGGAATATTAGTATATTTCACACACTCACACACACACACACACACACGCACCCACACATATACACACACACACACACACACACACACACACACGCACACGCACACGCACACACACACACACACACACATATACATGTTGAGAAGAGGGCTGTACCAGGGTTTGTTACCAAAGCTAAATATAAAATACAATATAAAAAACAACTGTTACATTAATTCAATTCAATTCATTTTTATTTATATAGTGCCAGATCACAACAGATGTTGTCTCAGGACACTTTCCATATAGAGCCGGTACAGACCATACTCTTTATCTACAAAAACTCAACAATTACCTCATGAGCAAGCACTTGGCAATAGTGGTGAGGTAGGCTGCAAATATTATTGGGGTTTAATTTAAATCTTGGCATAACTTGCTAAAATTAAATACATTTATGTTTTCATCTGAATTCAGCTGTACATGTTATGTTACAGACATGTTTACCAGTCATTCAAATTGCCATTAAAAGGGCATGCTACCAGTTGTAGTCCTATCCTGCCTCTGAAAACTGTTGTAAGTCTTCTGTGGCCCTTTAGGAGTTTTATGAGCTCTGAGAAAATAACCCTGATGATACCACAGTAATGTCCCTGGAGTTAACTCAGATCAGTATTGGAGACTACAAATTTGTAACGAAATACCTGTATTTCAGTTTGAAGGTGTGGAGTTTAAAGGGTATTTATCAGGCAGAGAGAGATGTAATAAAAAGACGCTATCACCGTGTGTTATGGGAAATGTAGGACCCAGTGTTTATGGAGTTTGACACACACTAGGGATTAAGGTTAGGATATCTCTGGCTCTCAGCTATGACCATTGTTTTTTACATCTGCCTGTCATGAGTTATCCATCTTAATTGAAGTAATACTCATGCTGTGTCAAATAAGTAATACTTGAGATTGAAATTGTAACTTTTCTGTAGTCTGGGGAGAGAAAGAGGGAGAAATTTGTTTCTATTCTTGGTTGTGTTATGATCCTGCAGACCTGTCTGTTCCTAGTGTTTCTTTTTCCCTTCTCCCAGTGTTATGTGTTGTCTGTCTGTTTTCCCCTGTCTGTCTAGCTGGGTGTGTCTCTACACCTGGCAAGCTCCGCCTCCTCAGGTGCCCACCTGATGTGCATGATCCTAATTAAGGCACAGGGTAAAAGGGGAGAGCTCTCTCCTACCTGTTGCCGGATTGTCCTGAATCCCTGGCATTGTCTTCAGTCATTCTGTGCTCTTTGTGAGTTGTGCTAATGCTAGTTTGTTGTTGGACTGCCACATATAATGTGCTCTGTGTTACAGTTGTCTGCCTGCCTCGTCAGCGTATGTCTTGCCTCGGATACCCGACTCATCGCAGCTCCCTTTGTTTACTTCCACTCACTTTTGAGTGCACTTTATTTTTTTCTTTTCCCACTCCTTTTGAGTGTGCCTTTTATGTTTGTTTTGTTCACTCTTTATGAGAGTGTTTTTTTGTTGCTCAGTTCTTGTTAAAAGCAAATTATTTTTGTTTGATAAATCCCCTCTCTGGTCTGCATCTTTGGCTCATAAGAAATTATGGCAGTCTGCCTAACAGTTTGATCTGGAAAAAAGCATATTATCTTTCATGGACCCAGAAAACATGACCTACACCTCTTTGTTTTATTTATAGCTCTTAGTTCTAAGGACACTGATTTAAAGTGGCACAGCATGAGATTTGACATTTCATGTGCAGAATGGGGAGAGGAAACCACAGACTGCTGGATCGAATCAACACTGTGCTGGTCAGGTTTTGGTTTGAGAGATTGCACAAAAATAAAAACAATGAACACCTAAATGTGTGTAGACCGTGTAGTAATGTTTATTCCATTTGCATTAAAAAGAAAGTGATATCCTGTTATACATCCTCTTCCAGCAGTAATTCTCACGTCTTCATTATAACCACATTATAAAGGTACGCATAGTAATTTGCCCAATGCACACACTTACCATACACACATACACACTGGTGGATTGATACATTACAGTCTTGGACTAACATCTGCCTCTGCTCTGAGCTGAACATCTGGGACAGTAAAATTAAGCTTATGATTGATACATACCACAGCAGGCCATGCTGAATATTGGCAATAAATAGGTATTTCAATGACTTAATTGTATTTCTTACTTGAAGGGGTTTCAATTCCTGCATATGTTATTTTCTTTGTTATTTTTCTTATGGGGGCATATATAGCATGAATTTTCTGGCATTTTTGTGGCTAATGACTCATGAATCTAAAACATGAAATTATATATTACGTTATATACTGAATTTACACCTTACTGTATGAGGTACGTGACTTGTATGTGAAATATATCAGTAACCTGATCATACATTAACTGTGTATGTCTCACCAGAACGCTAACATTCCTTCCATTGAGTGAGGCTTATACATGAACCTTTATCTCAATCTTCATTTCAATAATACCACTCTCCAACAGCAAAATTATTTAGATTCAGAAGGTGGTAGGGAGTTGTCATCATGTGAAATCAACTTAACTTACTGTGCTAATTATGTTGATGCTACATTTCTATTATTTTACAGTGACTAAAAGAAAACTTTCAACTCCATATACAGAATCATTTTGGTTGAATATGGCTGGCATGGACTCCAATGTTATATTGCACAAACTTCAAATTGCTGTTCTTCCCACTGGATGAAGTGGTAAGGCAACATTCATCCCAAGGCTGACATCCCAATGCAGTGCCAATGATAAGTTGTATGTAGACAGCATATCTATGCAAAATATGAACAAATATGTCACATGTCAGGTCTAAAACATAATAGGGATAATACAATGTGCTGGAGAAAAAGGTTTAGCTGGTATGAAAAAAAGAAGAGAAGCAGAGATAGAAAGGAAGATCAAAACATAGGCCACTCTAAACACAAGTCATGAGAGACATGAGGATGTGGACAGCCTGATTCAGTCATCTCATGGTGTGCTTGCTGACCATTTGGCTTTAGTGTCAGGATCAAAACATGACAGCAACAACAAATCCCACACATTCACAGCATGAGTTAAGCTTGAGGCAGGAAAAAAATCATTAACTTTCATATTTTTTGTGTCATTATTGTCATTGTCTCTGTGCTTTTTACTCCCCCCTCTTCTTCTTCACTCTTTCCTTTTCTTCAGCTGCCAGTCAACAGAGAGACCAAGGTCAGCAGCTATGTCTTTTTAACCTGGTAGAATGCCAAATATTGATATTTTCCAGTGCTGGACACTTTGGGATCAACACCAGGGGTTAATCATCAAAAAGAGATGTTTATGTGAAAAATTATCTCCTAGTTCGGAGTGTTGTTAACATTGGACTCATAGACACACACATATCGGACTGATCGAAACACCACCAGAGTGGTCAGTCCTCACACAACTTTGCTTCTCAGCATTCATGTAGCATGTGTTTGTGTGCTCAGTGTACTCTTCTACATAGTTATACTTATATTTGATGTCATATAAACAAACAAAAAAAAAGATCCACTAAGAACATGCAACATGAATAAAGGTGATTAGGGATTTGAAAATTGAAAAATAAAATTAAAAAAAAAAAAAAAAAAAAAAAAAAAAAAAAATCACTTTTGTAGCTTTATTTAGCTTTTTGTTGACATGGGTAATAATTTCAAACATTAAGTATTGCAGAGAAGGATACTGATTCAGTGAATATAGCTAGAATTTGGTAATTAATGATTCGGACGCAACTGTTGTTCAAATACCAGCTCAGGCATTGTGTTGCAGCTGAACATACTACAAAGACTGGAGCTGACAGCCATTTTGTTGGCAGCCCAGTTTATAAGTTTTTCTCAAGGTGCATATTAGTCCAGTCTGTTTCACATAGAACCAATATGAACCAAATGAAATAGAACATGAATAAATATTACAGTAGATATACAGGAAACATTTCAGAACAATTATTAATCTGCTTTCCACCAATTTAAACATACTCACAAAACAACAACAACAACAACAACAAACAACAGACAGACAGACAGATACTGCCTACCTATTAGCCGTTACATCATCAAGCAGTTCATTCCAAAGAGAGGGCCAATAGTATCTTAATGCACCCTCACCAGATTTACTTCTGATAATGGCACATTTAGGAGACCTTGTGTTTGATGATCTAAAAGTTACAATTAAAATTAATCATTTGGCAGACGCTTTCATCCAAAGCAACATACACATGAATTCACATACTGATGGCTCAGCATCGGGGGCAGTTTCTTGCCCAAGGATACTTCAGCCCAAAGTATCTTGGTCAAGGATACTTCAGCATGTGGACTGCCAAGGCCAGGGATCAAACCACCAACCTCCTGATCGGTGGATGACTGCTCAACCTCCTGAGCCACAGCTGCTCTGTGGAGGGTTAGTAGCAGTGAGTAGATCAGATATGTATTACCCAGTGAGTACTCTGGCTGCAGTATTTTGAATGAGCTGAAGCCATCCAACTCTTTTTAGGAAGTCCCGCAAGAAAGGCATTATAGTAATCTGTTAATATTTGGTTAAACCTTTAAATTTTCTTTAGGACTCAAGTATGCAGACCAGAGATGAAGTAAAATTGAACAAATGAAATTTATATTAACAATAATGAAACAAAAACCAAACAAACAAACAAAAAAAAAAAATTAGAAAACAAAAGGAGTTCCGTAACATGGGTTGAGGCAAGGCACAAATGCTGACAAGACAGGGAGGCACTGAAACAAAAGCACACATTAAGTGGCAGTCCAAACAAAAAGGAATCCAACATTAACTAGGAAGTTGAAAGGAGAAAAATGACAAACACAGAATACTCACACATGGAAACAAACTAGGAAGCCACAAATTAATCAGGACAATCTGGCAACAGGTAACAAAGGAAGCCTCCCTTTTATCCTGTGCCCTAATCAGCCTGATGCATGCCAGGTGTGCTGCTGACAGGGTGGAGCCACCTGAGTGGAGAGGCACACAGCCAAATAACACTAGGGAAAGGGGGAAATGAAAACCCTAGGAATAGACAGGTTAGCAGATCGTAATATAATCTACCGTAGAGAAGATGAACGCATTAACTAGTTTTTCAGTGTCTATTATGAGATGGATTTTACTGACTTAAATGCTGTCCTAGTTATACTTGTAATGGCTTCTGAAGATAACATCTAGGTTTCTCAGAGAGAACAAGATCAGTTTTAAGTGTTTCTCCTCTGGAGTGTGTCTTTGATCTCCAGTGGCTACCACAAGGATCTCTAGTTATTGCTTAACTCATAAAGTTTGGGTCATTGCCATATGAATGGTAAAGTACATTATTCTTCTGTATGATTTTACCAAGTTTAAAAGTAAGCAGACAAAGGACTGAGTGGGACACCACAGGCACAGTGGTGCAGCAGGTAGTGCACGTGCCTCACAGCAAGAAGGTTGCTGGTTCGATCACCGGGACTGGCGAGGGAAGTTAGCATGTTCTTCCTGTGCTTGTGTGGGTTCTCTGCGGGCACTCCGGGTTCCACAGACCAAAAACATGCTCATTAGGTTAATTGGTTACTCTAAGATTGCCCTTAGTGTGAGTGTGAGAGTGAATGTTTGTATGTCTATATGTTGCCCTGCAATCGACTGGCGACCGGTCCAGGGTGTACCCCTGCCTCTCACCCATCGACAGCTGGGATAGGCTGGAGCCCCCCTGCATACTCTATGAGTATCTGCAGGCTGTCATAGCCACAGTAAAGTGCATTTTAATTTTCTACAAATTTTTTATAACAGTAATGTGTAATGGAAAATGTGACACTGATGACAGTGAAATCAGTATATCGCCCACCCCTAATCTGAACCAAACCTCAATTGATTATACAGCTGTGGACATGTGCACCTGTTTCTGTAGCAACAATGTACTGAAGGATTGTAGCACAGATGGTAACTGTAGCTGGCTGGGAGGATGTAACCACTGTGGTGCATCAATAAGAATGTAGGGATGTTGGCATGGTATCTACTGTTGTGTGTATGTGTGTGTCTGTGTGGTTGTAAAAAAAAAAAAACAAGAACAAACAATATTACTGCACAAACACAACAATAGCGCTAACAGGAATCATTAAACAGTGCTAGTGCTAAGAAATGCTAATAGAGTACATTATGACTTATTACATTATGACATTATTACATAATCTAGAGGGTAAACTGCTAATTAACAAGTCACCGGTACTACAGAATGACATACACTTTGGCCGAAGACTGTGGGGGTCAGGGTTTTTTGGTATTGTTCTTTTGTGTTTCTGGTGTCTCATTATCTCTTTATTTTGTGCATGTTTGGAGATGTGGAAGGCAGGTGTGTTTAGTGGCAGGCAGCGCAGCTGATCGTCATCCTGCAATTATCTCCACGAATTTTTAAGCTCCACGTTTCTTGTCTCTGGTTGTCAGATCCTCTTGGTATCCTGAATTCAGTTTTGTCAGATCTCTGTTCCCTGTGTCATCATTCCTGGTGAGGTTTGTGCTGCCATGGGGCTGCTGCCTATTGACTGTTAGTATATTAATATTCCTGTCTGCCCGCCTCCATCGTTTTGTACTGTTTTATTTTCGGGACTCTCTTTGTTATCTTGTGCCTTTGTTTTTTATGTTTTTTCCTCCTGCGGAGAGATTTTGGTTATTTGTTACCTTGTTACCTAATAAAACCATTAAATGGCTTACCTGTGTTTTGTCCTCTGTGACTTGGCATTTGAGTCATTTTTTTCAGACTTAACAAAGACCACTGTCCTAATAATACACTTACAGTATTTACTTACATACACAGTGATAATAAAGACATCAATGTGAATCCTACATTCAGTGTACTAAGAAGAGCACTTTCCACTTTCCACCACAGCAATAACAGCCATTAATTCACATTATGGTTGCAAGGACATTATGATAATACAACTGATTCCACCTGAACATATGTATGCTGCAAATACAAACTCAAGGCACAGAAATATACATCACACAGTTCTACTGACATGTTTCTGAAAGCACACATGCATGGGTGGCTTTTGGATGGCAAATGCTTTACAAGATGTCTACCAGATGAATTTCTCCCTCCTACCCTCTTCACTTGAAACCGGAAAACAGAACAAAAATGGCCACCAACAGATAGAGTTTACAGGCAAAAAAAACACAAGGCCAGTGATTGATTGATCCCTGCAACCACTCAACCAATAACATGGGTGCTGATTAGCTGATTCCTGTTATCCATTTGAGTGATTAAACTACTTTAAGATATTGCTGCCCCCAAATTTGCATGGTAAAATTGAGGCTGAATTTGAGACTAAGATGGACTGGTGCCATCTCAGGTGTAGGGGAATCAGGTCATTAAACCTTTGGGTTTAATGTCCGCACTCGTTAATATAAAAAGGGGCACCAACCCTCTTCAGTTCAAAAGGATTTTATTTATTCTTTTCTTTTATTGCTGATTTAATAATAATTAACAAATTGTTGATGCAGGAGTGACCGCGACCTCCTCCATGTGAATATGACCCTTGGATAAAAGCCTTTCTCCTCTCACTCTCTTTCATTCACTCACTGTATAGGTGAGTGTGTTTGTCTGGGGGTGCGTGCTGCAGGCTGTGCTGGTGATTATACTAGACAGAAGGAATTACAGGCTATTACTGAATGCTACGCTCTGCCCAGTAACAGCGCCTGCTGCTGCCACCTCCAGAAGGAGGCACATCGCCTAACTGTAACTTTTACCCAAGTCTACACCCTAAAATTGAATGATTTTCATTGCAGGGACTTGCATATTGTCATCATAATATTGTCAAACACTTGTGTATGCAAGCGAAGTAAGCGTTTTGGCCTTGTCAACTTGGCTAACTGACGTTAGCTAACGCCAGTCCCAGCTAGTGCTATCCGTGGAGCTTACTTTTCGCTAGCAAAAGCAAAACAAGTTTCTCTGATGGCCCCGGCTGCTGAGATCGTCGGGCTGAGGACTGAGCTCAGGTCTATCGAGCAGCTCATTGAGGATCTTCTGCAGCGGCAGTCTGCGCTCTGCTCCCGGCTGTCATCCCTGGAATCAGCGGGTGGCCAGCGGCTCCCGACTACGGATGTCCCGGCTGCATCTACCAACTCTGTTGACCCCGGCACGTCGGACGCTCACTCACCCTCCTGGACGTATGTTGATAAGACGCGGAAACGGGTTTCTCTCCCCCTGTTTACGTCTGATTCAGAAGATGATGATGGTCCCATTCCGCTAGCGAACTTCTTCACCCCGCTAGCTGAGCTAACGTTGCCGGCTACATGCTCAACCACTACGCTGGAGCTTCCAGCCGAGCTTCACCCTCGGAACAGAAAGCGTCGTACTCCTCCAACTACTCCACCGATGTCCCATAGTAAACGGGCTAGATGTTCACCACCACCACCATTATCTGACGCTGAATCCTGGCCTCCTCTCCCTGCCCCACAGTCCTCGCTCCCTCCGGCAATCGTGGAGATGGCCACCGTGAGGGTGAGCGATGACGTCATCTGTGCAGGTGACTCTTACTCTTCTTCTACTATTCTGGATGTCCCAGTCACCACGGATGTATCCCTTCCATCTAGATTGTCTGGTATGGTAAAGGTTGTAAAAATCAACCTCCCGAAATTCTTGTAATTGGTGACTCCATTATTAGAAATGTGCATCTCCCAGGCTCCATCACTTACTGTCTCTCCGGTGGGAAAACCACTGACTTTATAGAGATCATTCCTACCATTATTGATCTTCATCCCTCTGTTCATCATGTTCTGTTGCACACGGGAACAAATGATGTTATGTCCCGACAGTCGGTTAAACTCCATCACGATCTGGAATCACTAGTCAACACAGTTGAAAGTCTTGGCAGGATTTGTGTTTTGTCTGGTCCAATACCCACACTGTCAAAAAGCTCAGAGCGCTTCAGCCGTCTTTGCAGTCTACATCTCTGGATGTGCAACTTTGCCACTGCTACTGGACTTGGCTTCATAAGCAACTTTGATTACTTTTGGACTGAGCGTGACCTTTTCAAATCTGATGGTCTACATTTGAATAAGATGGGGGCTAAAAAATTGACTCGCAACTTTATAAATTTCATTGCTTTTAGTTCTCAGTGATGCTATCGACAGCAAGACCCTGCCCAGTCCACAATCTGCTCACCTCACAGCCCTGTCTCTGACAGTGTGGGTCTTGTTGCTACTGTTACAACTGTTGTTACAAATGAAGGCGCTCCCTCCATGTCTGACTCCTTCATTCCTGTGAGGATTTCTAAAAGGCCTGAGCTTGTTGCTATCCCTCGGGCTACTTATGTTATTCCAAATTCGAATGCTAAGTTGTTTGGAAATCAAATGAATCAGATCCCACTCAGAAACCCTTCTAACTTAATTAAGATTAAAACAGTAACTAAACACTACTCTGACTCACAGCAGATAATTTCTAATTCTGTTCTTACATCTCAGGCAGATTTTAGGGTGCAAAAAGGATTGAGCCTTATTCACATCAATGTGTGCAGTCTGGTTTCCAAGATGGATTACATTTACATCTGGGCTATACAGACAAAGGCAGATATTTTTGTATTCACTGAAACTTGGCTAACGGATCAAGTGTGTGATCAGGATATTGCTCTTGATGGTTATAATATTTTCAGAACTGATAGATGCAGGCCGACAAGAGGTGGTGGTGTGGCCATTTTTGTCAAGAAAAGTTTTTCTGTAACTTAAATGCAAAGTATTATTTATTTGACACAATAATGAGAATAGATATGAATAATGAATAACACGGCAAATAAAATGGATTATATGATGTAACACAAACAACTGGATGAAGAAGCTATGGCAAAATAATAAAAAGAATGAGTTTGGCAATAGTGAGAAGTAGTTTTGAGGAAAAATGAGTAAGCAAATGTAGGGTTAATTTCTTGAATGAATGACTAAGCGAGTCTAATGAAAATTGAGATTGTTATAGCCTGCCACACCAGCTCTTGATTAAAAGCAGCATGGAAAATGCCTACTTCTGTGCCAGTGGTGTTCCAATGGTGATCTGTCCTGAACTGAAACAAAGGGGGTCCCCAGGCTGGTGTTCGTGGCTCTGATATGTGCTGCTGTCCAATGGGGGGAACCAGTCGAACTGCAGTGGTGAACCAGTGCTGGGCAGAGATGCTTCAGGGGTTGGCCCTTCAGTGTCGGCAACAGACAAGGAGCAGCTCTTTCGATGGCTGTTTGACCCAGGCAGATGGGTAAAGGCTGGCTGCAGGACTTCGGTCCAAAGAGGTTGACAACTGTATGATAATAAAGTTACTTTTGATGGCTGGTCGAAAATATCTACAAAAATCTTATTATGTGATTTGGCTTTAATGGTTAAAGAGAAGAAGAGTTTGGCTTTAACTCTGAAAAAGTTATGCAGCTTAACATGATGAGCAAAAGTAGACAAAAGATTACAATAACACACCAATAGGCGGGCAAAACACAACCGACGAGCAAAAATTGAAGTTGCAAGGACTAAAGGGAAACTAAAATGCCAAAGAAGTGGTGTGAGAAATGAACAAGTAAAGAGTGTGTCTGGAACAAAGAAGTGAGCAACAAAGAAGTAGACAAAGAAGTAGTTGATAAAAAAAAGTGAGTGCTTGCCGCACGCTGCGGGGCGTATACCCTCCGGCGCTCCGGGGCATGTCTGTGACAAACAGACCTTCACACACTTAGAATGATTTACAGGGGAATGCTGTGATTTCATCCTATACAGAGAAAACATTAACTAATGATTGCGTGCGATGGACTCACCTGCTTCTCACTATGGTCAATCACATAGTCTAAATGATCAATTTTCGATCACATTTCAACATTGTTCACAACACGCATGTTGACACCAATATACATGCATCAGACACATTTTGTTGATTAATGACAACATTCCTCAACACTAACACCAACGTACATGATATCCAATGGTTATCAAAGGAATGTCTGGTTTACAACTTGTCAATGTCATCTGATTCTTGGAGCCTGTCGGGGCCTGTGGATTGTCCATTCAGACGGTTTTAATGCCTTCATCTGGTGTGGAGCTGTAAAGAAAGAATTAGCATCTCCATGAGAACAGTTTAAGTGATAAGTAACCCTTTGAAGTTGAAATGTCTGTCTACCTGAGCTCTTCTGAAGGAATGTGAGAGAAAAAGGTTAGATAGAGACCTCTTGTTCTGCTACACAGGTACAGCAGGAAGTAGGATGATATAGGTAGCTGGCCAGATATAATCGTGGTCCATCATCTGGATATCCACTGTCCTGATCTTCCCATCTGCACTGGGGATGACCCTGGTGATACAACCAATAGGCTAAAACTCTCTTAGGAGCTGAGGGTCCATGATTATGATGACAATGCCAGATTGTAGAGGGGCTGTCTTCTTCTATCCCCAGAGATGACAACTCAACAGCTCTGAGTCCTGGTACACCATGACAGCAATGAGTCAGGTGGCCCATCAAGAGTAGGTTTGGTGATACTGGATCTGGGATGTCATTGGATACATACCACAGGGACTTTTACGTAGTTCAGGATGCCCTCTACCTCAGTCAGCACAGTGTGTCTTGTGTTATGTCTGGATTTTGTTTGTTTGTTTGTTTTTGTTTGTTTGTTACGTTTCATTTTTTTTCGAAAGATGAGCGCTAGTATTAACTGTAGATATTAATATTGCCACAGGTATTATGCTAATGTGGCGATGGAGGGGGGCAGCGATAGCAATATGGGAAGGTTTTCTTTTAAATTTGTCGTCAATGTAGATAGATTGTACACTTGACTGGAATGTTGCCAACAACGCCACCTGGGGAATTTCGCCCCAGGAAATATTTTTAAACTAAGCCCACTTTTAAGGCACACAAGTTCGTTCACTCGAAAAGGCAGACGAGACACAGTTCCACTTT